>CAXARO010001516.1:0-50260 GCA_963971305.1 Arcuatula senhousia
CCCTATTCTGTCACAGAACAGCTCTGAATAGTTCTCACTATGTCTATACATCCGCTTTGCGTTCTGGCACTGTTCTACAGGCTGATGGTCTATAAGAAAAAAGTTATTATTTTCCTTTAAAATGTTCTATCAGTAGAAGATTCTAGTGTACGCCTCTCAACATACAAAAATCAGCCACAAGTTAAAATTCAAAATGAAAAAACAGCCAGCAGCCGTCAATGTGACCAGTGGTCGCAGCTAACCGTTTTTCAGTTGACTGTAGATTAAACATATAATGCAAAGGATTCAAACCAATCCTGAAATAGCTAAATAAATACCCCTTTTGACATAGACCAATTAACATCAGAACATAGGCCACAAACATAAGCTTTAATTTGAATAAGATTCCTGTTTCAAATGTGGCGGAGTTAAAATATTTTTTCTCTTACATTTTCCCATTAATACTCTTGAACAACTACCTGGCATGTACAGTAGATACTATCTTTTTAATAGAGTGTACGCGACACAGCCCACAAGCCAGCGGCAATTCAGAAAAAAAAACAATGGAAAACCGACAGCAGCCATCAACGAGGCCAGTAGGCGCTGCTCGTGGTTCTTCAATTGGCCCATGGTCTAAATAAAATATAACTCAAACCCAGTCTTGAAATAGTCACAGATAGACCCCCTTTTTAAACAAGGAACAGTATTAAAACATCAAAGACACAAGTACAAACGAAAGCTTTGTCAAATATTCCTGGTTTAAGACAGGCACACATAATATGTGGTGGGGTTAAACTAGTTTTGTTTGCCCAACCTCCCCCCTATCAATATTCATAGACAAAGCACATAAATTAAACACGCTGACGCAATAAAAATCAAATCGATCAAAGTTCAATTCCACTAGAAAGAACCTTAGACAAAAGACAACAAAACAAACGAAAGAACGGTTAAGGAACTCTGTAGAACACTCACTGTTACTGACAGCTAGCTGAGAATCATCAATCGACTGATGTCAAAAAATCAAACATATCGATTTTAAATCCGACACAACACTTCAAACAATAATGATTTGGTGAAATGTCATCACACAAAACCTACATGCTTGATCGCTATAATGCTTAAAAATGACAATAGTAAAAACGCTTATGGAAGTTTTAAAGTAAGTATCAAGTTATCAATATTTCTGCAAAAAAACACTAAGTTCGAAGATTTAACCAAAATACTCAATTCATATCCTTTCCGTAATAAATTTTGAAGCCAATTTTTCATTTCCAATCGACTGTTTTTAAACTTGTGAGCTTTATAAAAACATTACCATAAAATTCAGGATGTGATATTCCTTTCACTACCAGAAAACGACGTGTACAATGAAATTTTTCAATAAGAGATCGATACTTGTGGAAGAATTTAGAAAAAGATTTTACTAATTTGTGGTATATATAACATTGTTTTAATAAGTTTTCGGTAATACAACGGTTTTTATTATTAAAACCAGAAACACCACTGCAGATCCGAGCATATCTTACTAACTGTGAAATGTAAACCCCGTATGACGGCGCTAGTTGTACACCTTCAAAAAAGGGAAATTTACAATAGGGAAGGTAAAGTCGTCACGTTTATCATATACTTTGGTCTGCAATTTTCCGTCAATAATACTTAAATCCAAATCTGAAAAAGGACATCTATCACCGGTGGCATTAGATTTGTTCAAGTTATTTCAGAAGGATAGATATCTGTAATAAAATTAGAAAAATGAAGGATTGTTGAGTGCAAGAATGTCGTCTAAATATCTAAAAGTATTATTGAAAGTTTCGATTAGATTCTGTTTGTTGGATGGTTGGGGTCTTTTTGTAATTTAGCCATAAATTGTGATTCATAACAGTATAGGAAAAGGTCAGCTATAATTAGTGGCGCAAAATTAGTACCCATAGGAATACCAATAATTTGGCGATAAATTTGTTTTCCAAAACGAATTTAAATATTATCGTACAAATAATTTAGAGCAGTTATAGTTTCTGCATCAGTCCAGTTAATGTAATCTTTTTGAGTCTCAATACCAAAAAAATGATTTACTAAATGAGTTTGAAACTCTAGAACAGATATAATCACTTTTAGATGTTTCAAAACAACATTTAACCAAATATTCAAATTTCTTTGTAATCAGATTATGCGATAGATTAGTATATAAAGTAGAAAAATCGTAACTATCAACGGAATGGAAAGTATTTTAAAATGCACGAAGCTTGTCCAAAACATCAAGAGATTTTTTTACGCTCCAGAAATGATTAATTCCACTGTTTTCGAATACCCTTTCACAGTATTAAGTGATAAATTCCTTCATAATATTTAAAGTAAGAGATAGAACTTTGGAAATATGGGTTAAAGAACACTTACTTGAAGCAGAGATAAAACGAGATTTATTTATTTTTTGTGCAATTTAGGTTTCCAATACACAGTAGGTAACATTGTATGTCGGGAGTAGTAATGGGACGCTTTACCCCCATGGAATGATTGACAGAAGTGATTGATTGACAGGAAGTGACAGATTGACAGGTAGTGACGTACACACCCATGAACAGGAAGTGACCTAATTAAACCACACCCACATCAATGGGAAATTCCAACCACACCTCATGAGGGAAATTCCCTAATTAATCCCCTAAAGTTTTTTAATGTGAGTTTCAACCCCAAACATTTGACAGGTGTGAAGGGTCATCAATCATAAAAATCGTGAAATTCCTTAAAAGGTTTTTTATAATGTGGGGTTCAACCCCAAACTTTGGACAGGTATGAAGGGTCATCAATCACTGTATAGGGATGGGGGTATAAAAACCCTTGTTCTTGAACTCATTATCAGCTTTCAAGAAAAACAAGAAACATGTAAGTAATATGTCGAGCTCTTTATCTCTGTGGTTTTTTTTTCGATCACTTATACAAAACTATGAAATTGTCTTTGTCTTATGTCAAGAAAAGGGTCTTTCGTTCATGATTTAGGGATAGGTTTTGAAACTTTTGTGTTGTTTTATAAGTCTTGGGCCAATGCAAGACGGTAAGCAGTAACCTATGGTCATGTTGAAGACTGCTTGCTGTTTTCCGTTGTGATTTTTTTGAAATGCTGTTTGTTTATGTTTGTTGTGTCGCGTACACTTATTCCACATCTCAATATCGTCTATATATTCTCTGTGTGAGATAACAGATACCCAGTCTCTCAACAAACCTTTTTTTAAAACAAATAATGATGCTGTTGATGCGATAAATATTTTCATATGTAAATACTTTGATACGTGCAGATGTATGTAAAGATTCATGATAAAACAAAGAAAAATGATCTCAATACTGAGGTAACTGAATGGCGGTTACCACTATACTACCCTTTTTTTTACACTGTGAGTGGTTAATGGTCCAGATCTTTAAACAAAAACATTGTTTTATTCAAAATACAAGGTTAAAAAAGTTTTTTTTTCTTCACATACTAAACCACTTTTTCTCCTCAAAGAATGCTACTCAATTGCAAAAATAAAAAAGAGATACCAACAATTATAGCAGCTATTTTTCTAGGTTGTATCTTGTTTTATAAAGAATGAATACATTGTATTTTAAAAAAACATTTATTTTTACAAAAAATAATGATATAAAATATTTTACAAGATGATGATGTATGAAGCAAACACACACAAACAAACAAACACACACACACACACTATGAACGCGCGCTTTTTACAATTTAACTTTGCGCGGTTTTAGCCTCTTTAGAGAGGTGATTGTGTCTTTCAGCTTTTTAGCCAAAATGAGGAGGTCCTCTTCGACCTCCTCCATTTTTCTTATCTGGATGGATGTATCCCCCCATCCAGCAACAATCTGCCGCTCCATAACTGTATTCCTGAAAATAAAAAAACAGAAACATTTTAAGAATATAGTGAGTGTTGAAACCATTATCGATATTTATGTGAACGGCGGAGCAATTGTGAAATAACAATGTTGCAAGATAGATAACTCTAATTATTTTCCTTATCATAAAAATTTAAAAATATTTCACTGGTAATTTTTTTTTGACAGCATAACATGATCGCTCCTCCTCAGTATAGTTTTGATATAGCTCATTTAAAGTGCTTCATCTTTAATTGCTGTATAAATATATATCATATCAGATTACAAGCGCTGATGATGCTGGTCGGTCCAGCGAAATATCCGCTTATTTGATTTATAATTATTGTCTTTTGACTTTAATCCGACAACCCGTAGGTTGATACGTTGGCCACTTCTTTCAGACGTTTATATATGTGTATTGTGTTTTAAAGTGTCGAGTTGTATAAGTTTATTGCATGTATGTTTTATGTATGTATTGATCCGTATCGGTGTGTTAACAAAGATGAAATTCTATCTAAAAAATAGTTTAATTGAAATTGAACAATTGATGCATAAAAGATGGTTTACTTACATCTTTCTCTGATCCTCCTCTGTTATCCCAGCAGCAGCGAGGTCCTCCTGGTCTACGGCGGTGGCAAAATTTGCATTTTGACTAAAATATAAAAAAGAGTATGTCAAACAATGTCATTGATTTTTATTTTCAAAAATGTATTGAATGTTGGTCTTTAACCGATTTTTTTTTGGTTGATGATAGACGTATTAAATGTAGGTCTTTGATTAAAAGATTAAATAAGAAAATATTAGGTAAAATAAATAGAGTGAACATAGAGAAATAATGAGGAAAAAAAGAAGAAAACAAAAAAAAGTGACAAAATGAAAAAAAAAAACTAAGAAAAGAAATTAAAGTGCTATATATCTTTATCTTTAAGATAATCAGTTTTTAAAAATATGTTTGAACTTACGAAGCCTCACTCGACCCATGGCCAGTCACGGGTTCTATCTTTATTGTCCTTAAAAAAAAGGAAAATGAAGTGTATACCTTGTCTTCAATGAATAGGTTCAAACATGAATTGTTAAAAAAAAACAGAGTTCTAGTGCATGTAATCTCTTTAAAGATAATTGTCATCATTGTTTATGTTGTAGAGAAATTTGTACAATTGATATAATTTCATTTTTTATATATGAAACAATATTTTATTTTGTGTAAAAAGAATGAAATACATTATATTTTATAAAAATGCTAACTTTGAAAAAAAAAGAAAAAAAAAAGAAGAAACATCCTACCTCTTTATTTCCAACTCCTCCACCTCATCACCTGACCATTCGCTGAACAGTTCTTTGGAGCTGAAAACAAACGAAAAAAAAATAAAGGTCTTGCCGTTAAATCCAAATTCCGCATAGTTTAGCGTTTAGAAAAAATACAAGATAAAGAAAAAATGTAAGATGTTGAATAATGTGTTGTATAAAAAGAATTTACTTACTTGCAAGTGTTCGTCATTGTCGTTGCTTAAAGGACGTACAAGTCTGGCTCTTATATAGGCTGATGAGAATTTTTAACTTATTCATCGTGACACGGAGCAGGAAGGCTCGTAATAAATTGATAACTTTTTTCATTTGATCTTACACAAGAAATTACTTATATTTATTCTTTAGTACCACGTTCTGTCATTTCTGATTAAAAACAGAATATGAATTCTACTTTCTTGTGGTAAATTTTTAAGATTTATGTCCAATGAATATTCTAAGGACAATATGTCCTCCTCAGACTGTGTCATGACCTTTCTTTCGATGTCAGCAAAATTTTACACCAATATGTGTTATTCAGCTGCATTTACTGAATAATTCAAAGTTGCATTCTAGATAAAAGTTATAAAAAAAAGGTTAAAAAATGTTTCGATTAGGGATGGGAGATAAAAAACCATTATCCTTATAAGTCCCGTTCTTTCCCCCCAACCTTTTGTAACTCAAATAAAACAAAAATGGAGTTTAAAACGTGCGTGTTTTTCTGTCTGTTAGCCTTATGTTTATCAGAAGATGCAAGTTGTAAGACATTTCGCAACGTCTGTCAAAGAGTTGCAGTGGGCATGTACAGATGTCGAGGGGGTGGCTGTGTGGAAGCACCCCCTTACGCCACCCGCATCGTCTGTGACAGACCCATGAGGGTTAGGGCTGACCATGAGGTAACCCTCATGGGTCACTGTCTCCAAGGAGGCAGAGATGGTAAGTTTTTATCTTTATAATAATGGTGCTAGAATTAAGTTACTGATTATTAGAACAAGACTGCAACAAAATACAAAATTTATGTGCAGTCTATAAAAAACAATAGGTAAATTATTTTCCGAAATATTGTGTACATTTGTAATTTAATAGCAACGTCACGAGGGATGTAGAGAAACGAAAAAAGTTGTCATCACCCTCGTCTGAAGTGAAAGGTCAAATAAAAAATGGGGCGGGGTAAACATGTTTAGTTCAAATTGGCTATTATTTTTTTCTTATTTTTTTAAAAAAAATGTTTAAGACAGTTAATTTTGTAGAAATAAAAAAAAAGTTAAAAAAATCAATATAAAAAAGTTTTTCTTATTCGAATGTTTCTCATTGCTTTTTGTTTTATTCAGCACTACTGTGAAATAGAGTTATCTCTCTTTGTACATTGTAGCAGTATTGAAAATTCAGACAACAACAAAAAATAACGTACAAGATGGTGTATTATTTACACATTTTTTATAAGAACATTCAACTGTCATCCTTTTATTGGCTATCAATGAGGTAGGCCTCTTTAAAGCCATTACAAAAGAAGTTTATGTCTGATAGATGTAATTATTTTTTTTCAGAGTTAGCAGTTGTGGAAAGGGAGCAGGGGCTACTCCCTCCGGGCAACAAGCAGCCCTGTCCAACCCCCCAGCCCCCATGTGAGAAATGGGGCGACATAATAGGTAAGGATATAATTGGTTTTAACTAAATCAAGCTTAAAAACCATGTTAATCAATGTCAGTATCTTAGTTAAAATATACATGTATAATGATTAGCAAGAAATAAAAAATTATATGGAATTGACATCGAAAAAACGATTTTGTCTGTTTGTCGGTCTGTCAACACTTCTTTCTATAAACAACTAAAGGCATAAAGAAAATCAACATGTGTATTAAGAATTTTCATTCATATAGCATTCTAGTGAAATAATTTTAATAGGTTTGCAACAAAATATTAGTTCTAATCAATATCTGTTATGTACTCACCAACAGAATCTTTGAATTGTTATATTGAATTATTTCATTACTCTTTTTTTTTTATTTTTTTCAGGAAAGCTGGTCAGTGCTGTTTCGGGGGTGATACTAACCCTCCTTACTCTGTACGTGACTTACAGAGTAAGGATGGTTAGGAGAGAGAGAACCAGGAGAAGAATGGTGGAGACTCCCAGGCCAGCCTCCACCAGGAGATTGATGCGCTCTGCATCAACCCCTGACCTATCTTTTATGGGTTAGGGATGTTGCAGAGTGCAATGTCCACCTGAACCATATGTTTCTTAATGTTATGTTATTTTTCATTTTTTTGTTTTGTTTAGAAGGGGGATAGGGAGATTAAAATAAGTAACTATTAAAAGAAATTAAAACTTTAAGGATACATATAGTTTAGGTTTGTTGTCGTCATTTAGTATCCGTCAGTAATAAGAATATGTACTTGGGTTGTTTTATGCTTGTTTTGTATTTTCCAATTTTTTTTTAAATACTTTTAGAATAGTTTTTTTTTTATTAAGTCAATGTAAGACAAAGTATATTGTTTTTTTGTTGTTGTTGTTTTTATAAACCATGTTAAGTTTTTTATATTCAGTAATTAAGTGCCAAATGAATATTTAATCAAAATGTTAATTATATCATGTTTGTCTGTCATCTTTATTTTATCACCCTCATTACTTTCATGTTTATGTCACTGTGATTTAAATTGTAATTCCATATGATTAATGTATCTTATATCTTTATGTGTTTAATAGTCAGTAAGACAGATATATTGTTTTTTTTTTATTCTGTATTTTTTTGTGTGATGTTAGTATTTTTACCATCATATATGTCAATCAATTTTAAATCAAAGTAAAATTTCATCATGTTTATCTGTCATCTTTCAATCATCTCCATTACTTTCATTTTTTCATGGTAATTCTGATTTTAACTGTGATTCATTTTATGATTTAAGTGTTTCTACAGTTAAAGTGGTGATTTTTTTTGTCTTGTATCTGTTTTTTTTCTTTATGTCCATGTTGATAAATAAATGTATAATTTAATAAATTGTGTACTTTGTGTTTTACATGGTGTAATTATCGTGTCCCTGAGCATACAAAAAGGTCTACAAGCTCTTTTTGTTGTTGCTTAACTGTTCCAACTAGTTGATTTAATAAGCGGTATCTTATCTTATCTGTGTTGCAAAAAAAAGCATTAATTAACTGTTCCAACTAGCTACAACAACAACAACAAAAAAAACAACTATTTAAAATAAACAACCAAAACTTGAAAAAAAAATGTAGGTAAAAAAATACAAAAGCAAAACTAGAAAAAACAAAATCGTGATACAAATAAAAAACAAATTTTAGGAAAGGTTGTTCAAATTTTTATTGTTTTAGCCACCTACAGGAGACATTTAGGTTTTCGGTATGCGAGTCAATTTTAATTAAAGATCAGGTTTATGTTTCCTTTGAACTTTGACAATTCACAAAAAGTTTCAGTGTTTTTCACGTTTAGACATTGAACTGGTGTGTGGTATCCGAGTCTACCATAATGAGCTATAGGAGCTAAGAGGTATCAATTGGGGCATTTAATTTTGTTCAAGAATTATTAGCCTCTGGATATTGAAATATAGTAGAACCACGCAGTTTTTCAATACTCCCAAAATGGTTGTTGACCATAAAAGATATAAGAATTTAAAGCTCTGGACTTTAACTTTACCAAGAACTCATAATTTCTTTTTTCCTCAGATAATGGATAATTCATGCATTTTTGAAGAAATAGTGGATTGTTTCACCTCACTGGACCAGTTACTCGATTTTGCAAAAACATACGGAATAGAGGGGGACCCATGTGTGCAACAAAAAATCACCCAACTGACAAAAATCAAGTGTCCTGTATGTCACGAGTCGTACACTGTTGGGGACCAATATGATGTACACCAAAAAGCCCATGAGGTGATCGATGACTTCGAGTTAAGTTTATTTAATTTGGGCCAAAATGTTGCAGAGGTGAAAAGAAAGCTCCCTCATAATACTGTATTAGACGACGAACCGCAAAATAAGAAGTTACGTTCGAATAATAGCCAGTTTGGTACAGGAAATGATCAGATGTACCTGTTTCGTAAAACAAAGGAACGGACATATGCTAAAAATGCAGCCATCGATAGCACATATGAAGTTAAACTAACGGAGGAGCTCAGCAACAAAAAGTTGACTGAAATATCCGGTCACCTCCATAACATTTTCGATCAAGTTCTTGCTGGAGTACGGGAAGGATCCAAAGACAATACGCTAGCACGAGTCATCATCGAGCATGATGGTCTGACGGATCCTGTCGTCGTTCCACTTCAAGAACTAGAAAAGATGGATAGCGCTACGATTTTGGGGGAAATAGAAAAAGTTCTGCAGAGTAAAGATGAACTATCGGTGGATGACAGCTTTAAAATCACCATCGGTAGAATAGATTTACCGTCAGGCGGTGGAAGAAAACGCATCACTAAACTGTTTGGAGAAAACAACAGTTTACTTCAGAAGAAATCTATTGTCAGCAGACAGAGTAAAACAATGTGCATGCCTATGGCGATTGCTATTTGTTTTATGAAACTTTGCCGTAAAGTTTCCCCGGAAGAATGGCGTGATCTGACAACTGCTGATACAGGTGACACTATTGACAGAGTAATAAAGCATAAAGCCACACCGACATGGTTCTATAACCATTTTATAGAAAAAAAGAGAAAAGAATGTTTAACATTTGCATATAGACTCTGTAAACTCGCCTCTGTAAGTACAGAGAAAAAATGCAACATCAGTGAAATAACCCGGTTCGAGGAAGTCCTAGGTATAAACATACTGGTTATTTCGGCTCGACTGGGTAACAATTTTATACGGATCGGGGAGAAAAGGTTGGACAGGAAAAACGCCTTTCTGTACTTGATTGACACTGATGCAGACCACCATTTTGCAGCCATCGTTAGTATAACTGGTTTTTTTTCTTGTGGCTATTTTTGCAGTAGTTGTTTAAAGGCATTTAACAACAAAGAAAAACATAGTTGCGAGACATACTGCAATGTCTGCTGTAGCGAAACATGCCCCATCACTGACGGGGCAATAACATGTCGTGGATGTTACAGAACCTGCAGATCTTTAGAATGTTTCGAGAGCCATATAAGACAAAAAACAACAACGAAAAGAGTGTTTCCCTCGGAATGCCAGAAACGATACCAGTGTACAACATGTAAGAAAACAATACCTAGAAGTGAGCGTTCACCCGAACTTCACCAATGTGGGGAATGGAAATGTCCTTGCTGTCGGGAGCATTGTCCAGAGAATCATCTGTGCTACCAGAGAGCCAGTCACAAAGAAATTTCTGAAAAAGTCATGATTTTCTTTGACTGTGAAACAAAACAAGATTCGCTCTTGCAATGTGATGAAGGCTACAGCCCACAGCCATGTGCCACATCTACAGAAATACGCTGCTCAAACTGTCACACATCATGGTGTGGGTCAAAGGAACACAAAGTGAATTTCATCTGTATGCAGACAGCCTGTGACCAATGCAAGGACAACCCTTTATCCACAGAGCCCAAATGCAACCATTGCGGTTCTCGTTGCCCAGCTTGCAACCAAAAGGAGAAGAAAAAATTTAAAAATGAGCCTTGTCCAAACACCTGTGGGTTTAGAGAACAATTATTTCGAGGTGAGACTGCCACTGATGCATTTTGTAGGACAGTGTTTTCTGAACAATACAAAAATGCAGTGGTACTATCTCACAATGGCTCAGGTTACGATAATTATTTTCTCATTAACTGGTTGATCTCCAACTCCATCCGCCCTGAAATAATTTTCAGAGGCTCAAAAATCATGTACATGTTGATAGGACGAGGGTTAAATATAAAAGTATTGGACTCCTTGAACTTTTTACCCATGAAGCTGTCGAAGATCCCAAAAGCATTTGGACTGAAGGAATTGAAAAAGGGTTATTTCCCACATTTTTTCAACCGTGATGAAAACCAGCACTATAAAGGTCCATATCCCGATAGATCATATTACGGTTGTGATTACATGAGCAAAGAGGATCGAGCAGACTTTCTGAAGTGGTATGACGAAAACAAAAACCATTTGTTTGATTTCGATAAAGAAATGAGGGAGTATTGTTGCAGCGACACGTCGATACTCAGAGAAGGTATTCTACGTTTTCGGGATCTAGTTATGGAGGTGACGGGAACAGACAGTCCTGGCATTGACGTATTGGATTATATCACCATCGCCAGTGTGTGTATGGGAATTTACAAATCTAAGTTTCTGGAAGAGCAATACGAAATCGAGGTATTGGATGAGAACGATCAAATGCAACTGAAACCAATAAAATCGACAAAACCAGGATTTGCAGTTCTAGAGGATGATGAATGGAAATCTTCAGAAGATTTTTTATCAGAACATCCACAGACCAAATTTGGTAAAAGAAAATTCGTCAAGAGTCCACTAGCCCACGTTCCATCCGATGGCTATATCAAGCGATTTAACCACAGCTGGAGTTCAATTGCATGGCTGGAATGGACCATGAAGAATGAAAAAACCTCAATTCAGCATGCCCTTAATGGAGGAGAATATCGAATTCCTGGTACACAACTCCACGTGGATGGATTTTGCTCCAAGAACAACGAAGTGTTTGAATTTCTAGGGGTAAGTTTTATTGTATGAACTTTTAAAATACCGGTGCTGCCCGCCGCCGCGATGCGGTACAGAATCACGCGTTATAGAATTACCGCGGTACTTATAACGGTTATACAGAACTACGCGATACTAAACATTACGCGTTGTGAAATTACGCGATACCAAGCATTAAAGAAGCACGACTAACCACGAGATTCATACAATTCTTTTTTTTCGCGTCTCATTATAAAAATAATCTCATCATTTAACTTTTTAATTGTATCTTTTTAGTGCGTCTGGCATGGTTGTAAAGTGTGTTTCCCAAACGATAGAGAAAATACTAAAACACAACTGACGAAACAGTCCATGGATGAGTTGTATGTCCTCACAAAAAAGAGAGAGAAAACCATCAAACAACTTGGGTACAGATACAGAATGATATGGGAACACGATTTCAATGCACAACGCTTGAAAAATTCAACTCTTAAACTGTTCTGTGATCAACTGGATATTGAAGAACGTCTGGATCCCCGTGAGGCCTTTCAGGTACTTAAAAAAAACTGCTAATGAATTTTGAAAATGCATATTCACGGACAAAGAATAATGATTTCCGAAAATACATTTTTTTGATTTTTTTAACACTACGAAGTGAAAAAGAGAAAATAATTCTTTTAATCGTACTAAACAGTTTTTTTTTCTCTTTTATTTAACAGGGTGGACGCACAGATGCTAGTAAACTATACTACAAAGCAAAAGACGGCGAGAAAATCAAATATGTGGATTTTACTTCCCTGTATCCATGGACAAATAAATACTGTAGATATCCACTTTATCATCCAGAAATTATCACCGATAATTTCGAAGATCTGGACCAATACTTTGGACTTTGTCGGTTAAAAATCCTTCCACCTAGAAACCTATACCATGCCGTTCTTGGATTCCGATGCAATGGTAAACTCACATTTCCTCTATGTAGAACATGTGTCGAAACAACGCATCAAGGCCAATGTACCCATAATGATCAGCAGAGATGTATCATCGGTACTTATGGCACTCCCGAGATTCAAAAAGCAAGAGAAAAAGGTTACCAAGTTCTTAAAGTGTATGAGGTGTGGCATTTCAGCGAAAGTACACAGTACGACAAAACAAGTAATTCGGGTGGTTTGTTCGCAAACTACGTACAACTATTCCTAAAACTGAAACAAGAGGCGAGCGGTTTTCCATCCGATTGCGTTTCCGAAGCGGACAAACAAAACTATATTCAACTCTACAAGGAAAACGAAGGAATAGACTTGGAGTACGACTCTATTAAACCTAACCCAGGTTTGCGCAGTATTGCTAAGTTGTGTCTGAACAGCTTCTGGGGAAAGTTTGGACAACGACTCATTTTGAAAAAACATAGTTTTTTTCACGACTCGGAAGCTGAAAAGTTCTTTCAGACAATATCGGATCCTACTAAAGTAGTAGAAAATTTCCACATCATCTCTGATGATACCGTTCAATTAGAATTCACCCAAAATGAAAGATTTCCACCAGTTGATGTTAAAACCAACATCTTTATTGCTATATTCACTACAATGTGGGCTCGGTTAAAACTGTACGACATATTGGACATGTTAGGTGATCGAGTCATCTATACAGATACGGACAGCTGTATATATGTCAGTCGAGAGAACGAACCAGAACCCTCTCTTGGAAATTACTTGGGCGAACTCACATCTGAAATCTCACCTGACGAAGGATATATCACGGAGTTTGTTTCAGGTGGGCCCAAGAATTACGCCTATAGGACACTGACATCTGAAACGTGCAAAGTTAAAGGCTTTACCTTAAACTATAAAAATTCGAACATAATCAACTTTCAGGCCGTGAAAGACATGATTACAAGTGATATGTCTACAACTAGAACATTGACAAACCCAAATAAAATTTGTCGTCTACCGCAGCAGAGAAAAATTTACAGCAGAGTTGAGAAAAAGAAATACACTTTTAACTATGACAAGCGTGTCATTCTAGACAATTTTGACACCGTACCATATGGATATTAATAAATGACAAGAACAATGATGTAAATTTGATGGTTTTTTTTATTATTACATTGTACATAAAACATATTACATCTAAATAAAAAAATTGTACTTTAGTAAAATGTCAATATTTTATCCAAGGACGTTGTAACTTGTTCTCCATACCAGGCAAGACATCTCGTTTTCCATTTCGAATTACGAATAAACCTCCTGTCTGGTTTGATGTGGCTTTCCGTTTTTTAACTGTTTTTGTTCTCTGAATTAATACTTCATTCTTTGGAGCGTTTTGTGGTTGGCCTGTTTGATCGGTGTTGGTGGATTTATCCTCAAGATTCGTTTTCATTTGCTTCACAAAGCGATCGTAACGTTCTTTCGATATCAACACAAGTTCTTGTGCCATTATTGCTCGTCCAAAAGGTTCAGAACTGGTTTAATCAGAAGTGACACAAGTATGTGGTGTTTTATCAGTATATTCCTTTTCCTTTTATGTGTTACCGTTCTAGAAGCCAATGCACGAATGTTGAGCTCGTATGGACGCAACCTTCTTATATGGTGGTTAGTTAACGCCAACGCACCTCTATATATATTTAATGCAATTTCTGACAGAGCATCAATTTGATTGTTGGATGCTGCCTGAATCAATACTTTTCGTTGACGTGGTTCGGCAGCATACAAATATTTTAAAAAGGCACTCTGTGTCGTAATCCTCGACGTCATATTCATTAATGATAGGCGTTTTTTTCATCTCTTCCTTTTTATTACTTTGGGGCATACACAATCGTGACGTCATCATTTGGAAATATCGCTGTTCGAAGACGATATTTCTTGTCTGTGTAGGGTGATAAATCACATAAAAGATAACCACCAAGAGGTGTACGACAAATAGCTTTATCGTAAGCATCCATGAAGTATTTTCCCTGACCTGGAAATACCTGACTTGCAAAAGCAAGAAGCTGTTTTTTATCCCTGTTATTTGCCATCAGAACAAAAATATGAACATTCAAACTTATCGATCTAAAGTATGGAGATCTGTCGTAAAGATTGTGTGAAATGTACAAAATTGAACAGGTACGATGGTGTGAAAGGACGGTGAAAAGATCTAATGCCTCTTCGCTTTTTCCAATTAATCTCATCATATCATCTAAAATTACGACCGTATGAGTTCCAGGGTTAGTCCATTCAATTATATCCTGACGGCTAGGTAAACCCTCATGCAGTATAAAATTTGATAGTTCTTGTTCAGCCTTTTCTAATGAGGGTTGAAATGCAGTATAACAATACACCATCTTCTCAGGGGGTAATTTGAACATAACTGAAGAGTGTCGAAGTAAATTCATAACGAAAGTTGTTTTTCCACTCTGTGTTGCTCCAGAAACCATTACAGTGCATGGGCTGGGAAAAGGAACTACCGTGGAGGAAGTGTTCATCTCGACGTTTTGGCAACGACTGGAGAGATTGAACCTTTCAGAAAGACTTAAATACTTTTTGTAAAAATATATTTTTTTATTCACACAAATCATAATATATATTAACAAAATTAGTTACAATACGATCATTAACAGTGATGTCTTTATCAAAAAACTGCATAATATAATTTAAAGAACATTCCAAACATACATAAAGCATAACAAAGGTTAACACAAAATATCCACAAAGTTGAGAGGTGTTTGCCTGCACCTGATAAGTCATGTGTGTAAAGTTTTTAGCGTTTGTGGTTAAAAATCTATGCAACTCCTCTCCATAATAGGCAGGCGTTTTTCCGAAGCTGTCAAAAAATATACCATTTGCTTTACTCTTTAGCACAATTGCTACCCAGTGTTCGCCAGGTCCATCGTCTGTATCAGTGTTTATAATGAAGACACTTGGATACTTTATCGAATTGTTAGGTAAATTATTTCTAGAATAGATTCCCGAGAATGATTTTAAAATACAAAGATTCGATTTGATGGCACACTCTAGTTCGTATCCGTTCATGGTTGGACGTATCGAACGTTACGTGAATTGTCTATTTCCAGGTAAGAATCAAATGCTCCAAAGGCAATGCAGGTGACGGCAGTTGGTAGACCTTTGCTGAATTTCATTTCTAGTCTCAGGTTTCCATGTTTAACCAGGTTTATATAGTCGCTGACAACCATTCCATTCGGGGATAGGGTAAAAGCATAGAGTGTGTAACCTTGAGCGAAATCCTTCCGAGAAATGGTCAATCCCGTGTCTCTGTTCAGCTTTTCGCAGGCTTCAAATAGATTTGTGTATGCTGAGGTGAACTGTCCATTATCCCCAAAGTCTAACTTCAATGGCCTTCCAGGTACACTCTCGCCGTTTAAATACAATCCTATGTCAGTGGCATCGTAATGAGCAAAATTAAAAGGGTTTGATCCGTAAGTGCCGTTTCCACTATCCTGAGAAATCAAACCAATCACTAAAATGTTTGGACGAAGAGTGTAAATATTATCCCAGATGAACTCACTTGAATCCTTATTTATGGTGTTTCTTTTTACTTCCGTCCGCTGAAAATAGTATCTAGCAGGTTTTGTCTCTATCTGTTTCATGTGGTTGACTAACAGGCCGGAATCCACCTTAATTTTACAGGCCTTAAACACACACTCTTTTATCTTCAACTGGTATGAAGCATTCTCCTCCCCTGATATAGTGAAAAATGGGGTAGTATTTCGATAAAGTTTTATAGAGATGTTCACGCCTTGAATTAAGTGGTGATCCAGCAAAAATACGTCTTCTAACAGCGGACCTTCCATTTCAAACTCTCTACTGTTTTTGATGAAATCCCGCCTTAAGACTAATCCGGTGTTTTCTCCATCCTTCCCATCGGTAGCTGACAGAGTTCCAGAATCTTTCATAAACAGTTGTGATTGAAGTTGTGATTTCTGTTCGTCTGCACCACTGTTAAGTATCGTCTTGATATAGGCTTTCCAGGGGTAGTTGGAAGTATTGACGGAAACAAGTTTATTATTCATGTATACATCAATTTGAGACCACATGGATTGTAGAGGTAAATTCACAATGCTTGATGTATCTTTATCGTCAAAGGCAGATCCGTCACCTTTTAAGAGTTGTGCACGAACATACAATCTACTTCTTCTGAGATCCAGGTATTCAGGTCCCTGTCCAGGAATGCAAAACTCTACAGTTGAAACATCCGGTGAAGTAAAGTTGGAAAGGGGTCTCGTCTCAGCATAATATATTCTCTCTATTGCCACCTGATTTTTTGGTTCATCAAACAAATCCAGCTCCATAGGAATGTTTATGTCCTTATTTTCCTCGTTTAAGTAAGCCATGATTTCAATTTTTTTTTCTACTTTTCTCTGTTGAAAATGTTTGGAAAGAGATCCACTCTGAGTTTTCTGCTGCTCTTTTTCGGTTTTCGTGTAGTGCTTGAAGCCTTCGGTCTTTGTCCTTTGGATGCTTTTGATTGAATGGAATTTTTCTTTTGTTTCTTTGTTTTTATACCTGCAGGTCTGTTTTTCGAGCTCCTAGTAGGTTTAACGTAAGGAACATTATCTGCTTTTTGATGCTGTAATTCAGATTCTGCGCGGTTTGCAACTGCGACAGTTGGTGCCACTTGTTGAATCTTTACCTCTCTGTTTGAAAGCTTAGATCTTGGAAATACAAAACGACGTTTTTTGAAACGCCGACTCAATCCACCTCCTCCCGTCTGTGAACGTTTCCTCTGTCTTGCTTGTTTTAAAGCGTCCTCCCACGCCAGTACATCGCTCACATAGGGTGCATTTGTCATTACTGCAGAAAAGGGTACTTTTTTAAATGAAGTGTTACACACGTCTCCTCGTTGGCAAATGAACTTGCTTCCCCAGAGGCGTCCTTTATATAGATGTGAATCTGGTTCAATGAACCTGACCGCACGGGAATATAATAAGGTGTATCAAAGATCAAAGTTGAGGCATAGTATTTCTTTCTATTTTTACTGAATCCTTCAGTCCCATCTTTACCAATGTGAACTTTCCGGAGAAGCGGTTTTTCTGACGCTCCAACAATACTGTCGGCACAAATGTTTGAAAAAATGTAAATATCACCACTCATCCTCGAAGACGTCTGATATACAATACTTATTTCTGTTAAAGCCACAACCCAATATCCCTCAAGATCTACTTCTTTGTTGAGTTGCACGATGAAGTTGTTGGGTACATTGTTTTCGAACAGGGAAATGCAGTCGGTGGACTTTAGAACCATACGCACACTCATCTTGATAACTTGTGACGATAGTTCATCGAGTCAGTTCAATTTATTCACTCTGAATGTCTGAAAGGGGGACCCAAGAATCAAACTTTTTAGGATACCCTAACCATCGAACTAAACCCTGCTGTACTCCATTTTTCTTTCTTTTGCCGAGGATTTTCTCTATTGTCTTCCTTTACTGGATTTGACACGCTGAATGGACTATTGGCAACGCGACGGGTGTGCTATAGCAAGCAGGAACTGCTTACTCTTCCGGAGCACCTGAGTTCACTCTTGTTTCGACTGGAGTTCGCGTTGTTGATTGATATTCAGTTGTTTTGTGTTTCCATGTTTTACGTGTTGTCTGTTTTTGTCCCGTTCTTGTTTGTGTTTACTGGTTTAGTCTCTGCCCTTTCGGACTTTTGACATTCGGATACCCCATTGGTACCTCTGCTTCTTCCACATCGTGTTTTTCTCGTCCTTTCTTATTCTCTGTAGCTCAGGTTGATAGAACGAACCCTGAATGTCTTCATTCATCAAATCTTTCAGTAAATATACAGGAAGGTCATCCCTCATATATCGTCTTCGAATCTTAAACAACTCTTCAGTCCATTTTTGTTGATACCCACGTTGAAAAGGGTGACGCTTATGAGTGATCCTTACCAGAGCGTTAAGTTTAAGTCCAAATTTCTTTTTAGATTTTGTTTGTTTATGCGAAGATTTCTTTTTATTTTTCTTTGACTCCTTTTTGATAGGATTTTTTTTCAGATACGCACTCAGTCTAACTTCGCCTGCATTTTTATTGTTTACCTCGATAGGTGCGTAACCGCCCAGTGAACGATGAGGCCGTTTGTTGTAACTTTTAACCATGTCCTGCAGAACATCCGTGTACTTGTATGTTTGTTTATGTCTGAAATATGTGTACATGATGTTTTTAATTGTTCTTATACTTCTTTCAACCACAGCTGACTTGGTTTCATTCTGAGAGTAGTAAGTGTGAATCCTATTTTTTGCCAAGTAGTCACGCACATACTTGTTGACAAACTCTTTACCCAAGTCTGAACGTATAGAAACAGGTTTTCGTGTACCACTTAAAATTATCTTTAGTGCCTTCAACACACTTTTGTGAGTCTTGTCTTTCAATGGTTCTATCCACAAGTATTTGGAAAAGACATCGATAACAAACAACAAAAATCTAAAACCTGCATTCTCACTCTGAATATTATCTACTTGTGCGAGATCTATTTCCCATAAACTGTCAATTGTGTTCACAATATATTTGTTTCTTTTAAACTTCCGAACTATATTTCTTGATACACTATGCGAATCCTGGTCTTGTAACCAATGTTTTATTTTGTACCTCCCAATCTTAAATTTTCCCTCCTTTTGAACTATTCGGTATAGTTTTTCCGAACCGGTAAAGGATGCAGGATGTTTGGGGTCGTACCAGATTGATTGAAGATAATCATCATAGTTTGAAGAGTTCATGATAACTGATGCAGATACAAGAAAACACCTTATATTTATAGGTTATTGTGAATAATTTTTTCGAAGTTGTTCAATTTGTTTTCTATTGCAAGTGTTGTTATGATATTGACATAAACCAAAACAAAAGTAATATGGCATACGTATATTTTATTTACAAAATAATAATACATAACAGAATAACTGTACATAGACATTGTATGACATTATTTTATTAAATTGTCAGTCCTTGATATAGCACGGTTTATTTTGTCCTGTAGTCCCAAGAGATTGATCCATTGTCCTTTATTCAGAGTTATGCCATCCCGCTTTTCGGTCGAATGATGAATATCAATCTTGACATTTTTTGCATATAAACATACAGCTACCGTAAACTCTTCGGACAAGTCAAATTGCCTATGATAATCACAATTTGTCTTGTTTATGCCTTGGTAATATGGCGTTAATTTGATACAGTCCTTTTGATACAACAATTCACTCCTGTTCATTTCACTAGTCAATGCAACGCTTGTCGATGTTAAAACAAGTAACGTTATCACTCCTACCCATTTGAATAATTGAAGATGAGCTGTATATTTTTCATATATCGACGAGACAATACTGGTTTGCGTGTGGATTTGGCTCCCCGTTGTAAGTGTCAACTGGGGGTGTCGGTCTAACATTACAGTTTCACACGTTATTGCTTCTAACGTCATTCTCTTATGAAAAAAAGTTCTGCACTGACTAATAAACTCAATTGTTCATCTTTTATACAAAACAAAAACCTAAGACATATCCCCAAATGGGTTACAGAGTGAACATTGCAGCATTCCCTCTTGATTCTGATGATCATCATTGAAAATACAGGGGACGCTTTCCTCCAAATTTGGAACTGCTTGTCTTACTTCTGGAAAAGTCTCCTTTAACGATTCCCATTTGTCGTATGTCAGTGATATTCCTTTTTTGGTTGGGACAACATCGCCTGTGTCTGGTACCGGTACTTTCCAGCGCTGCCTGACGTCTACGGTTGGATACACTCTATTGACAGTTACGTAAACTCCTTTTCCTAAATGGAATGACGTTTCTGACAAAGCATTTTCATCATCAATCATATTTCCAATGGCGCCGTCTATCTCCTTGGCATACATTTCCAATAATGACCACTGACTCATGGATAAGGCGATTCCTTTTTTAGTCGGGATATGGCAATCTGGCGAATTCTTTTCATATTTGCGAATATGAATGGAGACTGCATCACGCCATTCACAGGCAACGACGAATATGTCACTCCCAATCGGTAACATACAGAGATTTTTTGATGTCTCAGTTTCCATTCCAGGGTTCAATGACTTGACCAATGCTGTTTTTCCCTCCGCTTTCAATGCTGTACAAAAATTGTCAAAGGCGCTAGAACCTC
The DNA here is from genome assembly GCA_963971305.1 of Arcuatula senhousia. NCBI lineage: Eukaryota > Metazoa > Mollusca > Bivalvia > Mytilida > Mytilidae > Arcuatula > Arcuatula senhousia. The sequence continues at coordinate 20,810 of CAXARO010001516.1, forward strand.
TTCTCTGCAGTGTGGAAATCAGTTGCCTGACTTTTGCATACGAGTTGCTATTCTGTAGAATGTCTTCTCTCAGTTCATCTGTTAATGTTCCATTCTGATATAAATGATCTACTACAGCTTCGACTGGCGTTTCTTTAATCAGTGCTACGTAATTACGACGAAGTGTGTCTCTGTGTTCTTTCTGCATCTTTACAGTAGACTTGTTCCAAGAGAAGTGATACAATTCGAAAGGTTGACTGTTGAATTTATACTGAAAATTTAGTCGGAATTTCCTTAAAGGTAATAAAATTTGGGGGTCATAAGATTTTTTTGGGTCGTAAAAATTTGAAGGTCATTAATCTTTTTAAGAATTAGATACTGTCATCTTGAAAAAATCGTCTGTAAGATATTTCTCTGTGCTCTTTAGATAAGACTGGCGATAAAACTATGTTTATCGTTTCTATACGTCGTTTAAACCGGTGATTATCAATTGCGTACTGCATCCAACAACCCTTCCTTGCTTCTTGGTAGGCATATGACCATGCTATCATCAGATGCGTCTTCGTCATCCTATCATCGAAGTGAACCTGGAAATGTATATACAGACATGTTAACGCACGTTGCCAAGTAAAATGATAGGAAGACATAAGTAGATTTTTTTTTCAAATCCTTACCTTTTTCATTTCTTTTGAAAGATTGCTTGACATTTCTAGGATTACAGTTAGCTTTATCTTATTTATAATATTCTCACCCTTGCTTAATTTTCAATTCTTGTAGAACCTTTATAACCCCAAAAGGAACCTGACAGTGATTGATGACCCTTCATACCTGTCAAAAGTTTTGGGTTGAACCCCACATTATAAAAAACCTTTTAAGGAATTTCACGATTTTTATGATTGATGACCCTTCACACCTGTCAAATGTTTGGGGTTGAAACTCACATTAAAAAACTTTAGGGGATTAATTAGGGAATTTCCCTCATGAGGTGTGGTTGGAATTTCCCATTGATGTGGGTGTGGTTTAATTAGGTCACTTCCTGTTCATGGGTGTGTACGTCACTACCTGTCAATCTGTCACTTCCTGTCAATCAATCACTTCTGTCAATCATTCCATGGGGGTAAAGCGTCCCATTACTACTGTCGGGGAAACTCGAAGTGCTGTTGTCGCTATGATATGATCGTCAATAATACCTGATTCTGTCGAATGCACGGGAACGAAAGTGTTCGAATTTTTTATTTCGTGTATTAAAACCTCAAAGGTAATACTTTCGTCATACCACAACGACATTGTTAGCCGCTTTATCGGCGGGAACAAGCACGTATCGCAGACCAAGTAAACGGATTTTTGACTTTATTCGATTAAGGTAAGTATTAGGCCTAAAATCTACAATTGGCTGATTCTAAAGTACGTTGACTCATCGATATTTGACAATAATACTGCGAAATACGCTTGACTTTTAGAGAGTGAGTGAGTTGGTATTTTACACTCTTGCAATGCCATATAGGCGATGAACATGAAAATGATAAAATGAACATGAAATGATGATGATAAATGAAATATGGGGATGGGGTTTGAAGACCACAGGTTAAGGGAAGAGGTGGGTAGGAGCAGAAAATTTAGCCTATGGGGTGCACTACTTAGTGGTCCACAAAGGGGTCTTTTACGTGCATGAGGCGTGGCATTCTCCATACACGTTGGCCCACTATAGTCAGCGGTCATTTCCGTATCATAGACCTGACAACCCCCACGGACGAGGGCCACCATATTCATCTAAGGTACACACCTTGGTCGCTCTTTGGGCAATGTCAGTTTCCCAAGAATCTTAGTCGCTTCTTACGATAAGGAAGGCTCTACTGCGGGCCTGTTCGCCACCCGGGCCCCGCAAGGGATCGCTTGACTTTTAAAGTCGTCATAATAATCTGGGTGCTTTGAACATTTAATGCCGCAAATAGCAATAAACAACAAATAGTAGAGTATGAAGAACACGTGTCAGGGGCTGACAGCACAGTATATGTGCACATTGTACAGGGTAGAATCGTCAGCATAGCAGCATTCTATCCGATCCAGCTACATTTTGTAAAGTAGTTTACATATCACATCTGATTCTGTATTGCAGGGCCTTTTGGGTATGTAACTGATTTCATTGATAGAGCGCCACGTGTGGGGTGAGGTTGCCTCTCGGTTGTTCTCTTCTCTATGTTTTACCAATGACAGCAAGTGCTCTTAGAAAAACATGAAATTGGCTCAGTATTTGCAAGTAAACTTTTGGAATTTTCAAAAACATTTTGTATTGTACATTTTTTTTGCCGGATTTCGATCTATGGTCGATTCCAATGCCTGTTCGTATTTGCTTATTCAGTCTGAATGTATAGTAAAGCCCATATATCCCCATCCACAAATTTTATTATACATGTTATAAAGGACAACATATTCGAGAAGATCCGCTTTTCATTTGGATTTACATCTCAATTGCCACTCAAGACGAGATAGTGCATCTCAAAGGCCACTCTAGACGAGAAATTAATGAGAGCACTGCCCTTTGTTTTGGTTAATTTCAATGTTTTTAATCCTGATTTTAATAAGATTTTGTGTGTCATGAATACATACTTCTATTCCTTCTTTTTCTAATTGGTACGAAGCACTTTCTGTGGTTTCATTGCAGTCTGATATGAATCTTTCAAATGAAATGTTTCAAAGGTTAAATCATCCGGGTTATTCGGGGTTTGCACGATGAGCAGCGCCTACTGGCCTCGTTGAAGGCTGCTTGCGGTTTTCCGTCGTGTTTTTTTTTCTAAATTGCCGCTTGTTGTGAGTTTGTGACGTACACTTGTTCCACAACTCGTTATTTTCTAATTAGTCATATTGATGTTTTGATTCGGCTTATTTTTAGTATATCGTACTGTGTTTTCCTTGTTGTGATCGGCATTTCCAGCCTTTTGGATAGATCGCAGTTGACGAGTCTTCAATAGACAAAACGCGATTCGGACGGACGAAGCAACATTGTGAAACTTGGTTGCAATTTTAATCAAATAAAGGTAATAACAAAACTACCGAACTTGAATGATCAATCTCATAGTCCAGAGAAAATGACAAAAACGAATCAGTCATACCGGAGAACTGGTGGATCGCAATGGTCCTGACTTGGTACAGGCAATTCAAACGAAATGGTGGGTTAAACCAGGTTTTATGGCGCCAAACCTCCCTCTTCCATTGCGATCTTAGGATCCGGTAATGACCATAGAACACAACATAGTTGTGAGACACAATAGGGATATTGAGGTGATCATCTCAGTACAGCAGACCAGTCAAACACTAATTAAAACAATTAACTATCATATCTTTAAACTCAATTTTGAACTTTTCTACTAGTGGCTGATAACAAATGTATTATCTTATAAAAGTAGGCCTCTATTTCATGTAGTTTTTGTGTTTTACATTATCTGCCAGCCTGAGAAAGCTGATCGACCATCGACATTACTCAGGATAGTTCCAACAGGAGAATAGGTACTGCTAGTCCTCACAAACACAATATCACCATGAACGAGCTTCAATACGATTGTAGACGACGTAGATCTTTGTTCGTGGTTGTCATGAGAATCAACGTAAAAGCTCGTTTGGGCGTCACCGTTTTTTACGATTTGAAATGACATATGACTGTAATCTGCTAAACGGATGTCGCACGTAAAGATATAAAGTCCGGTTGTTGGAGCGGTAAAAATACCAGAATATGGATTGTAGCTTTGCTCTTCATTCGTTCTTACGTTATCGAATATTAAAGTATGATGTTTGCTTGGACTTGCTTCATCCCGTGTCATGTAAGCAGAGAATGCAGCTCTTGTGGTCCGTGGGGAGTCAGTGACACCAGGTACCAGAAGTCTTTTCTTTGCTATTAAAATAGAGGACCGTTAGAATTTGAAATTATTTCGTTGCAATCAATTTTAGATAATAGTATGACATTTTTTTTTATATCAGACCATTATCAGACCAAGGTCATGTAACCAGCCCGACATCCAAAACACTTATAATACAAAAAGGTAGAGATAATAATTGAAGATAAATTATGGATAAAAATGATATAATAGGCCATGATTTGTTCTAAACAGAGCAGCAGATTTACGCGAGACTATTGTTCTCGCGCTGCGTTATGCTCACATTTGTTAAAACTTTCAACATGTCAATTCTATTTTTATATGCGAGCGTATTTACAGAAACATGTCTGCCAAATTGCAACAGACTTGAAATATAATAAAATAAATACCGTTCTGTCACTCATTTTGATTTTCGTATTTTTTTCAAAAGTCTGCACGAACAGAAAAATCGCAACAGAAATAGTAGCACGTCGTCCCTACTTATACCCTTTGAACGCCAAGACGTTGATTTCAAACAACGTTACGTTGCCATATCATTTTGAACGTAACAAATAACGTTTATGACGTTCGGGCACCTGAATACGTCGTTGTCGCTGTATGAATATCACACTTGTACCTCTGTATATTTTCTTCAGATTGCCATGATTGTCGGTCAATCTTATTGTATATTTGCGCATACCAAGTTCGTGTTACTGTCGGATGTTCCCAGTTTAGTTTTTTATCAATAAATGATTATTTTTTATTATTACTTTTGCGATATGACTGTCATGACTTTCTAATTTTCTACCGTTTTTGATTTAATTATTATTTTATATAGAAATAATTTAAACAATCAGACTCTTGTTCAATGATGGTTGTATTTTATTATGCATGTGTAAAAACGAATGAATATCCATGTAAAACCGTATCTAACTTAACAGAGTTAAAAACTAAAAACGCAATTACATTCATAAAAACGGGGTTTTTTGGGGTTTTTTTTTGTGGAAAAAAACAGTTAATTTGTTGTAACATCTTTATTCTATGTTGATTTTAGAATAAAGTATGTATTTTTAATGCATAAGGTATTGAAAATAAGTTCATAGGACTAACGTACATATGTACTCGTACATAAATTTGAAAACATATCAATTATATCCCCCTGTCAATACAAAAAAGAACAATTCAGTCTGCGATATGATTAGAATTGTTATTACTCTTCATAGTTCACACGGGTGTGATATCTTTGGAAACACCCATCAATGCAAAGGCCCACCCGGCAATCACTACACCACCATTGAATCCTGGTTTTTCGGTAATTTTCTTTTGAGGCACACACCACACATTTCTTTCTCTTTCCGTCGGGTATTCTTTGTGGAAAATGACGTGCTGACAGCCTTGAAGGTTGTTGGATCTCATTACGAATCATTTGAACTTGTTGATGTCCATTTCCTTTCCGAAAATCTCCGATGAGCTCTTGACATAGCTGTTCGTGGAATTTAAGATGATCTAACTTGCGTTGCACAACGAAAGTTGCCTTGTAGCACAGGTAGGCATTAACTGTTAAAAATAATTATGAAACAAGTTACACGAATGAATTAATATACAATACATGTACTTAAATTAAGAAGACACGTGTCGATAGGACACAAAATCCAAAGCAGATTGAGAAAAAAAGTCAAAACAGTTAATCATACTAAAATGCCCAACACAATTTCAGATTGTTTTTATATTGATAGTGATATATGAAATAAATATACGCGACACAACCTGCTAAACAACCTACTATTCTAACGATAATTTAATAAATCCGCATAGGAAATGTATGGTTTCTAAGAAAAATATGACAAAAATTTCCATTTAGCCAATTCCAAAACAGGAAGTTGATGTCCTACATGTACGAAAGTCGCTAAAGCCATATAGTTATAGCTTATTTTCCTTAACCACCCTGCCAAAATTCGATCTCATGTTACTACGGTTTCTGATTAAAAGGCTTGACTGAAATCGTACATACGGAAGGACGGACGTATAAGTAAAATTTATTTCCTCCGATATGTCTGTCGTTGCAGGTGCATCATGTAAAAACAAAAATAAAAGCTTTTCTGAAAATGTTATCGTCATAATTTTAATACCTGAAGATGTCACTAGTATATGAAAAAGCAGTTTTCTCCACATCTTTAAACTTTTAAACTCTGGTTCAAACTGAAGAATGAGTTGATCCCCAAGGTCAACGCCTCCCATAGTCTCATTGTACTTCCTCACAACACTTGGAATGGAAACGGGGATACCTCGACTATTAGTTGTATCAATTCGCCTGAAAAAGATCATGTAGAAATTAATAAGCATGCTGATAAAGAAATTCTATTAACAGTTTGTCATGTTTGTGTGTTGCAAAAATACGATATATTTACACACCGTATTATTATCTAAAAAACAAGGTTTTTTGTTTTCATCGGTAGCATTTATTTTGGGTTTGAGTAAGTTTTTGTACTTGAAACGCATAATCGTTTGTGGTATATCCACAGAAGCACATATTACAGTTTCTAATCAGAATCCAGAACAAACGCATTAATAACTTGATATAGTTCCCGGATAAAGACGAGCAAAATGAGGAGTAGTTTTCACGTACATGTATATATAGTGATATTATTTTAATATAAAGGAAAAGACTCAACTAAACTAAATGTGGCATTTCAAATATATGCCGTCTTTTTCACTTGCATATTACAAATTTTAAAATGTATACAAATTAATTGAACGGTTTACCTTGCTTCTCCAGATGATGTGAGCAGTGTAACTAATCGTCTGTCTGACCACAGTATTGCCATTACTGGTCCCTGGGACTTCACAATCATTTGTCCTTTCTGAAGCCTTGCATTTTTATAACTTGCTGGAAGTCCCTGTCTAGTTCTGATAACGGTTCCTGTGCAAAATGTTCCATTTTCAATCAAATCGTGAACTAGCTTTGGGCTTGTGAAGAAACTATCAACTGTTACATGGTGATCCTTGTTAAGGTGAGGTGCCATTAAATCAGTCACAACTTGGTAACCCTGTAAAAGTATGCACCGTGGAATCAAATAAAATAAGTTTCATGCATGCCGGGTATTTGGACAGATAGAAGCAGGCGGAACATTAAAGACCGAATTACACCTAGAGTTGTATGTAAAAAAACGATAATTTTATTTGTTTATTCGATTTTTTGGTACAATCTATAAGTTTTGGAAAGACCGGCGCTCTTTGGTTAAAAATTTAAACTTTACCAATGAAATCATCAGATACTGATACATGTAGCTGACAAACGATCTAATCATTTCAAAAGTTATAATCATGGTTTTTATTACCAAAAAAAAGTTTAAAAAAATATTTTGATTAACAGTATTTATATTCTTATCTTAACATTATTCGAATAATAAAAAAATATTTCCGCAATTTTATAGATATCATAGCATTATCAAGACTCTTATAATACATGAAAATCATCACGGTAGAATTTAAAGTGCATGAAAATCTCGCTGAGGAAATAGTCTTCCAGTGCTAAGGAGCGACCATTTGCTTTTATAGGGGGGGGGGGGCTATTGTGAAAATTTAAAAAAAAAAAGGCAAGATAACAAAAACAAGGAACTAAAAAGACAGGGCGGTGCTTTGAAATCAAAAAGAAGGCATGATGCAGTTTTGGGCTGAAAAAAATTATGATGAAATTAAAAATTGAAAAAATTGCGCACGCTAACACTAAAAATAAGACAGGATGCAAAAAGTATCCATCATCCCACCCATCTCCAATACAAATCAAATGGTTGCTCCCTAATACCATATCGGCCGACTGCTTTGTTATTTTGTTGTGTGATTTTTTTTTAAATAACTGCATCTTTTTAGATCCAGTCTGCTTTTCGACGGTTCAGAAGTAGTTTTCTTGTTTTCTACAGACAAAAGATTTTAAAGTGAAAATATATAGAAGATGACTAACCTGACCATTTGGAGACCTCGGCTGATGTCTCTTCCCTTTGTAAACTTTGAATTGATGAGTATATCCAGTTGATGATTCTGCTAGAACCCATAGTTTGATTCCCCATTTGTGTGCTTTTTTATTTGATAGGTATTGTTTCAGCTGGTGCCGTCCTTTAAATCCAACAACCCTCTCATCAACACAAATATTTTGGTCCAATCTAAATTAGCTGAAAAGAAACATTTACGTCAAGCTGTTTTTTCTTCTTCTTCAAAAACTACTAAGAATAAGAAAAAAATCACGGGTTACTCTTATTGAAAACAATCTATTTATAGTGCATTGCATAGATTAGATTACTTAAATCTACATTGTCGATAGAAAAGTACTTATTTTGTCGTAAAAATTTCGACTATGTTGCGCCGTAATCTGCATTGTCAATAGAAAGTAATAATTTTGTCGTAAAATTATTCGACTATGTTGCGCCGTAAAATTACACTGTCATTCAACTTGATATCATGGATATGACAAATGAAATAGTACAATGAAATACCTGTAATTGTCAGAAAATGTCTGGTTTACTACGTCTATTACTGGTGAAATCTTATGGAGAGGATCATACCCAGGTTGATCATGTGGAACAGCATCTTCATTGTTGTTACAGTGAAGAAATTGTAAGATAAGTTGGAATCTGTTTCTGGACATAATGAGTGGTATATTTGGCGTTGACATCGACCAAGTTCTTCCATTATTTTCCCAGTAAGATTCATATGTTGGTTTTTTAACAACTCCCATGGTCAAAATTATTCCTATGAATGCTAACATCTCTTCACGTGTCACCGGAACCCATTTCTTAAATCGTGCATGATCTGGAATGACCCTCGGTGGTCTACTTCTCTCCGCTATACATTGCTCTGCATATCTGTTTGTTTCTCTAACGAGAATATCTACTACGCTGTCATTTTCGCCTTCATGAAATCTAAGAAAATAATCCAAAACTGACAAGTTTGGTCGAAAATTTACAGGCCCCGTGTCTTCAACAAACATCGGCTGCGGTAAAGTGAATGTGTCAGGGTCTACTACATTAAACCACGGTCCTCGATTCATTGGTGGTACATCGACTTCATCGTCCTCGCTATCACTGTAATCTATCTCTATGTCCGACCCTTCTGAATCTTCAATGTCGGACATTATTGCTCGGGCGCCGCTCTGAATTATGACGTCATATTTTGAGTTACGTCATTGAATTTCTTACGTCATCGTACTTCAAAAACAAGTTTATGAGTACTCTTATACTTTTACGTCTTCGTAAATGTAGTATACCTTAGTCATTCTGCTGAAACTTTATTATTATAAACAAATTAAAAATCAATTAAAAACCGACAAAAATGTCGTTTTGGCGTTGAAGCAGTAAACGACAAAAATGTCGCTTTGGCGTTCAAAGGGTTAAACATAAAACCCTGGTCAGTGGCCTAAACAGCCTTGTATTTTGGAATAACGTAAAAATATAAAGTAGTGAAGATTTTATCAAGGATCCTAGGTTACATGGTAATTTATTACATAGATGCATATGAAATACCGATTTTTCCCAGTGAAATAAAATCTGGTAAATTCACAATGTGAAATAACAAAAATATTTTCACTCTTGCGTCCTTTCCGGTCAAACTCAATTTTGACGTCGTGAATTGTATTGCGTTGTCGTCATGACTCCTGTGGTCTAAATTCATACGCCATTCAAATAAATTTATTAAAAACTGTTTATTAGCGGCATTTTATCTATGTAATAAATACGATAATCAATTAGGTCTCATGAATAACCAAAATATGATCACTCGTGCGTGGAACAAGTTCCGCGCACTCGTATAAACCTGTGTGCGTTCACCGACTCGTGATCATATTATGGTTATTCACTCGACCCAATTAATTATCCTATAAATATTGCCCCATTTATAACAATTATCCCATGCAAATGGAACGGTTTTTTAACCTACGAGTCTATGCGAGCTATGCGAGTTATTGAAACAGGCGTCATGCGAAGCAAAATGTATTGCCTGGAACATTTGTCATAATTTGAGTTCCTTTTCGGAGTTATTGATTATTTTATGCTCTACCTATTCATATTGTGTTAGTAGTTTCATCCTTTTGGCTAGAACGCCTCTGGTGATACATAAATTGACGAAATGCACGTCAATAGTAGCAAAATTTATTTTTATTGGAAGATTGTAGTAATATTTATTTATTACATTAAAAATAATTGAGATGTGGAATAAGTGTACGCGACACAGCCCACAATCAAGCGGTAATTCAGAAAACCCACAATGGACAACCGCCAGCAGCCTTCAACGAGGCCAGTAGGCGCTGCTCGCGGTTCTGGCACTGCAATTTGCCCATGGTCTAAATAAAATGCATATATTTGATACTCAGTCCTGAACTAGTCACAAATAGACCGTATTCTTAAACAAGGGACAGAAAACATCAAAAAGACAAGTACAAACGAAAGCTTTGTCAAAGATTCCTGGCTGAGGACAGGCACATATAATATGTGGCGGGGTTAAACTAGTTTTTTGGGGTCCAACCTTCCCCCAGGGATTAAATAAAACTGATTGTTTTGGACATTCCTGCTTCCCCCTATCAATATTCCTAGACAAAGCACAAACATTAAACACACAATAAAAATCAAATCGATCAAAGTTCAATTCTACTAGAGAGAACCTTAGACAAAAAACAACAAGAACAAACGAAAGGACGGTAAAGGAACTCTCTTTAGAACACTCGCTCTTAATTACAGCTAGCTTAGAATCATCAATTGACTGAAGTAAAAAAAATCAAACATATCGATTTTAAATCCGACATAACACTTCAATCAAGAATGATTAAGTGAAGTGCCATCACACAAAAACACTTGTTTTTTAATTCTTGTATATTTTTTTTATCAAAAATCTACTAACATTATCTCTAATGTTGAAGAGGTTGACTCATATGAAACTATTATTGTTGCTAATTATTTGCCATTTTTGAACACAAATATTATAACAAAAACTTACTTCCTTGCACTACAGTGTTATAGTTGAAACTTCTTGTTTTGATTATATCATCGCTCTCTTCGTCAGTTCCACCACTTTCATGAAGGTTTGTTTCGGCTCTTCCAAGTTCCGATTTTGAACGCAATAAGAATTTCCGTAGAACGCTTTCCGATTGAAAATGTTTAATATCCAAATGAGGTTTTCCGCATTGTAAACAAGAAACACAGTCAGACTTCCTAGAAAGCTCCATCTCGAGATACGATATCCTTGCTTCTTGTTTTTCAATGATAGTTTCCAGTCGAAGAAGCCTGTCCACCGTCGATTCCCTGCCCGAACAAACCGTTACTGCTACCAGAAATACGAGTATGGACACATGTTTTGATCGTTCCATACTGTCTCACTAAGTGTCAAAGATTCACCTAAAGAGCGGTATTCAAATCTAACAAGTGCAGTTGATAAGCCGAAATTGTGCCATAGTTACAAGTTGTACTAAATAAAACTTCATATAAATGGCTATGTTCGACCGTAGAGTTGGCTCGTCTTCAAATTAATAAAAAGATATAAAATATATTAACATGATGCTTTCATATAATGAAGCAAATAGGTTGAAATGGAACATCTCTAAAGGCAAGGAAGAGGAAATATATACATAAACAAGGACAATTCAAAAAATAAAGACTCACACAAACACATAAAATGAAAAAAAAACAGTAATTATCAACGCGAACTCAAGGTACAACATAGCCCTGTGTTTGGAATACTTATGTTAGGCGTACGCGTGATGCTCAACAATTAAAGAAATCATTATACGTCCAAAAGGCTCTGGAAAAACATATCATTTGTGATATGCTATAGCAGAGGAACTGTGGCTAGAAGTGATTGAAAAAAGTCTGAATCACAGGAATGAATAAACGAAACAGCGAGATAAATACCAAATCGGACAAGACCTAAAAATGCCTTTTATTAACACAAAAGTCACATAGATCATGACAAAACTCATAAGAATACGCATGTCACGGCAATCAATGGCTTAACTTCTTTTATTATGGAAAGAAATTCGTTTGGAGACTTTCCAATTATGGTTTTAGAGAGGAATACTGTTTGCCTAAACAGTTTATAATAAATTCGTTTGTTTAGTAGTTCGTTATCAGCAATATTTTAGACACACTTGAGGTTTGTTTTCGTTCCGATTCGAGCAGGTAACAATTAAAAGCTTGGAAGGTTTTGTTGTGGTGCCGATCATGAGACTTTGAGAAAGTAAAAATTTTAAGTAGTGGCAACATGATTCTAATGTGATAGAGTATAGGGACTCGTGAACATTAACTTGAAGACTATATCAACCAATTAGGTTTTGCACAGCTATCTATTACGTGTTCACGTTCATGCCTCATTTGATTCCACAGAAACTGCAGAATGCAAGATTATTCGAACTTGATAATATATACATGATATATGAGGAGCCTAGGATGGTGTAGTGGTTACAACCTCTGTTCTATTAGCTTGGCGCATATGCCGTAGATGTCCCAAATGTTGAGAGTACGATCCTCGCTGAGGGCACTTAAAAAATCAAAATATGTTTGTCAGATGATTTTCAGGGTTAAAATTATAGTAACATTGTGTGATTATATACTAGACATTCAACCAATTAGATTTTGGTATAGATGGTGCTAAAGACATCATTTTCATATTTGCCAGCCTGAGAATGCTGATCGACCATATACATCACTTTCAATATTTCCAGCAGGAGCATAAGTATCACTTGTCCTGACAAACACAATATCTTCTTGGGTCAATTTCAATACGATGGTAGAGGACAATGATCTGTATTCTAAAGTGTTCAAAGAATCAACAAAGAATATCGTTTGCTCTTCACCATTTTTCACAATTTGAAAAATCATGTAGTTATGTCCTGCCACGCGAATATCGCACATGAAAACATAAACTCCGTCCGACTGAGCAGTGAAAATTCCAAAATATGGATTGTAGCTTTTTCCTTCATTAGTTTTTACGACATCAAAGGCTAAAATGTGGTTCTTTCCTGGGTGTTCTAGGATTTTGGACATGTAAACAGAGAATGCACTTCTTTTGGAAAACGAGGCTTCTGTGCCACCAGAAGCAAGAAGCCTTTTCTGTTCTATTTGGACAAAAGAGGGAAACTCTCAAAGTAATATAATATAATAGTAAAATTGAAATCGCGTTATATCGTTAACCACTGGTATAACTACAATTGATCAAGAAAATTTGAGATAGCAAAAGTGCTTAAAGTTATGTACATGTATATTTTTTCGCATTCCACTACAAGTTTTAACAAACTTTTGAAATAATGATGCTCTAACCCCCGTTTCATTTATTTGTTTCGGTTTAGTTTTATATACTTTTAGCATCGCCCTCTTGTTGTTGTTTTTTGTATAAAAAAGCATAACTAATTACTGTGTGTTTTTATTTCTACTTTCCCTTCATATCGAACTTGCTATACAATGTTAACATGTAAATCTGTGAGCTAATGCCCACTATTGATACCCCTGCTCCCCAAACTATATTATGCATATATACAAGTTTAAATACTCGGTAAACAAGAAGTAGTTGACTTAGGAACATAAAATCGCTATACATCATATGGGACTATAGGATAAAGCTCTATGCAAAATATCAGACCTCTATCTCTTGTAGTTGCTGAGAAAACTTTGACAAAAATTGTGCATTCATGTTCACTATATGCAAAAATCAAAGTATTCGGTAAACAGGAAGTAGTTGACCTAGGAACATAAAATCAGTAAACACCACATGGTACTATAGGAGAAAGCTTTACGCAAAATATCAGACCTCTGCGTCATGAAGTTGCTAAGAAAACTGTGACGGAAATTATGTTACGGACGGTTGGACGAACCAAACGAAGAACGAACGAACGGACGGACGGAAAACGGTAAAACAGTATACTTCCTCTTCTTCGAAACGGGGATATAACAATATTTGGGGATACAAAAAAATGACAGAACTCTGTTGATCATTTTTTGGAATACACATACCTCCTTGATTTGGTAGGTCATATTCCACAGTACTGCTCTCAATATTTCTCCCATTCTTCATTTCTGTCCCAACGCCTCCATGATGGTCGACTCCCTCTGACTATTTTCATACTTCTGGGATGACTGATTATTTTAGTCCTTCTCAACACTTTTTAGAGAGTTATCTTTTCCTGAGTAGGACAAACAAAAAATATTGCATCAATAAGGTTAGTCTCGTTCAACCAGACTTCGGCTGTCTCCGTAATCTACGACGAGCTCGTCGTAGATTACGGAGACAGCCGAAGTCTGGTTGAACGAGACTATCAATAAGGTCAGAATAAACTTGATTTTGTAATGTTTTCTTACAAATGTTTCATTGTATACTTGATGGATTTGAACTAAAAAAATAAGGATACATCAATAAGATGTTGATTTGGAACTATTTTAAGCTTAAAATAAGTGTAAAAGGGCATTTGGTCATTCTACCTGAACTTTTTGCTCTATGACATATTTGCATTCAGTAACTCATCCTCTTTAGACATATTATTTGCTAAAACAAATGATTTCAATAATTTTAAACTAGATTTCCTAAAATAATGTGTTAAAACTTTACTATTTTTCCTTTGCTCAATTATACAAAAAATGGTAAACCAGTCCATGTCGGGTCAGGTTCAGTCCAAAAAATACTAAATTATTCAGCAGTCCTTGAAATATGAAAATGGTTTAATGGATAAAAATGTATCAAAAGGCTACCTATGTTTCTCAACCCGCGCATTATCAATTAAATTCCGAAACCTTTGTCACAGCTAACATTCATGGTAGAACTACAGAACCAAGTTTCAGTTCGTATTCGAAATAACCTGGGAGATGTGCCTCTCAAAAAGGAATTATGTGCGCTCAGTTTACATATGTAGCCCAGCCCTTATAGTCCTTTCCAAACTTCCAAAATCTTGGTACAATCTGTATCCTGGGTGAAATTACTAAGCCACGTTTTAGTTCTGTATTCCAAATAACCTGGTAAAAGTTGTGTGACCAAGGAATGTGCGCTAATGCAACCCATGTAGCCGGGCCCCAAGGGGCATTATCGAAATTCCAAAACCTATTACTTAGCCAAATGTCAGTACAGAGTACTATATTCTAAATAACCTGGGGAATTTACGCGACAGCAGTGTGACCTAAGCCTACTTATCTAGCCCAGCCTCTAGGAGAACTCACAATTTCGAACCTTCGACACAATTTACAATCGTAGTGCAATTACTGAGCCAAGATTCATTCTGAATAACCTGGAAGTAGTTGCGCGACAAAAGGACTCATGTGCCTTTAGGCTAACTATGTAGCGCATTATCAAAATTCCGAAACCTTTGGCACAATTAACATATATAGTGCAATGGGCGCATTTCAATTGAGCGAATTTGAAAATTACCCCTGATTCATTTCAATACCTTAATTTCATTTGTTTTCCATTTCTATCGACTATTGAATTTTCGATGGACACAATCCAGAAATACACTTGTGACCAAATTTCTAGCGATTTTTTTAAGCTGCTCGAGTACAAATTGGTGCTTGTGTTGACATGTAAAATGATAAAGTCAGTCTAGACGTTAACACATACTGCTCACATTGTTGGTATCTGGCAGAGTTTTTTTAAGCATGTGAAAAATTATTTAAATAAACACATTGTTTGCATATTTGTTCTATCTTTAAATGTTTCCTTAATCACAGTGTATAACCGGACAGTAAGCGATCACGGAAGTTGGTCACTGTCCGGTGGTAAAATCCTAGTTGATTTAATAAAAATGTATGATTTTGCCATGAATTTAAGCCCTTATTCAGCCGAAACTAAATTTTAAGAAAAATTGAAGCGTACAATTAGTTTACATTGTTATTAATCACTATTTAAATTATCAACATATAATGTAGATCATTTTAATTTTCGAAAAAAGTGGTTTAATCATTGATATTTTTGACAATGGAAACTCATTGCAGTGAAAGAAACAACAAATTATTAGTGAACCACTTACATTGAAATAGTGCATTGCATCTCCATTTAAAGCTGTTTAAATAGGAAATCCTCTGGTGTCAAATTATTTCACGAAAATGGTTTGGATTGTTTATAATAATCGGATTTGTAAGAGCACTGCTCACTCCGTCTCTGTCCGATTAATTGCCACTGTACACAATCATTAATTGTTAGAAAGTTATATCTATCTGTCCGATTAATTGTTGGGTTGAATGTAGCAATAACAAGACAAATATTCTTACAGCCCCGGTATACAGCTAGAGCAAAATGATTTAAAAAAAACCTGGAACAATATACGATATTGAGATGTGGAATAAGTGTACGCGACACAACAAACATAAACAAACAGCAATTCAAAAAATCACAACGGAAAACAGCAAGCAGTCTTCAACATGACCATAGGTCACTGCTTACCGTCTTGCATTGGCCCAAGACTTATAATACAATACAAAAGTATCAAAACCAATCCCTAAATCATCAACGAAAGACTCAATTCTTGACATAAAACAGTTAACATAGAATGACAAGGACAAACAAAGGCTTTGGCAAAGTTTCCTGGCTTAGGACAGGCACATATAAAATGTGGCGGGGTTAAACTAGTTTTTTGGATCCAACCTTCCCCCTATTGATAAGCTTGCACAAAGCAACATATAAAAAACACACTGTAAAACTCAATCGACAAAAGTTCAATTCAACAAGAGAGAACCTAAGACAAAATACTGTACGAAAATAACAAGACAAGGAGGAACTCTCTTGAGAACACTCGAAGTTACTGACAACTAGCTAAGAAACATTACAAATATAAAAGGTAGCAGTTTATCCAAACAAAGTATTGCAATAAAATTGCATGAGGATTGAGATTTACTACAAAAGAACTATTTTTGTAATTTCTCTTAAGTTCAAGCAACTTATCGAATATAAACATGTGATCATTCATCTAAGCTTTGAATTTGTATAAAGTAATTGGAATTTTTGGAAAAATAAAGAAGGAATATGTCCATAGGACACGGATGCCCCCGCTAGGCCCCAAACAGGAAGTTGATGTCTGGCAGACCTGAAAGTTGCTTAGGACATAAAGTTTGTGATACTGAAACATCCTACTAAGTCCAAATCATTCTGCGAAAAGCTTGACAGAAATTTTTAAAGTCATGGCACATATTTTCACACCAGCCTAAGTCCAAAACAAGAAGTAGATGTCTTACAGGTCTCAAAATCGCTGAGGAGGTACAGTTTGTCATATTAAACCAATCTACCAAGTTTCAAATCATTCTCATGTACGATTCCTGAGAAAAGCTTGACGAAAATTCGTACGGACGGACGTACGGACATGAGTGAAACTTAATGCCCCCGACATGTCGTCGCGGGGGCATAAAAAGGATTATACATGTAGGTAAAATTTCAGATTTAGAAAGTTGGCCTTTCTCTTAAAATCTAGCTGACTTTTCAAACTTTGCAAATGAAAATATTTATCTAAGGTTTTATATACATGTATATGCCGCATTTTCGTTACAAATAGTTATGATCGACAATCTGTTACTACAGAATGACACTTTAACAAGACCAATCGATGTCTGGCCCTGCGTCGCACTGAAAATGTTGAACCCTGTACGTTCTAGGCCAAATATGGACAGTCAATATTTTTTTTACACTGCATCCTATGGTGGACTTACAAAGTATTTTTGTCACATGCCACCCATTATCAAAATAATAAGACAAAAAATAGTTTCTATTTTTCCCCTTTTGTCCCCTTTATTGCTTAACAGAAAAGGTGAGTCAAGAAAAAAATGTATCCTCCATTTTATATCCCATATATGACAAAAATTAACGTGACTTTAAAAAAAATCTAAATCGGAACATAGATAAAAAGCTGCATTTTTGCCCCTTTTGGACCCCTCGTTCCTAAACAAACAAGAAAAGGACACCCAAAAGCAGCCGCACCCTTCCTTTTATTGTAAGTATTAAACATTACTGTAAAGTTTCATAGCATTTGATGTACCGTACTAAAAGTTAATTTGGAAACAAATAAAATAGTCGCTTTTTTGGCCCTTTTTGCCTTTATTTCTAAACGAAAAAAGAGGGGACACCCAAAATCAACCATGCCTTTTCTTTTATAGTTAGTAACATTACTGTAAAGTTTCATAGCATTTGGTCAACCAGAACAAAAGTTATGGTGGAAACATATAAAAAAGTAGCCTTTTTTACTCCCTTTATGGCCCCTAATTTCTAAACGAAAAAGATGGGACACCCAAAATCAGCCCCACCCTTCCTTTTACAGTAAGAAACATTACTGTAAAGTTTCATAGCATATGATCAATTAGAACAATAGTAATTGTGGAAACAAATTAAAAAATCACTTTTTGGCCCTTTTTTTGGCCCCTAATTTCTCAACAAAATTATAGAATGACCCCAAAAGGTGAGGTGCACATTTTCAATATATCTGTAATCACTGTGTTGCAATTTCAAAAAATATCTAGCGTTTCGTTTTTGAGATTCAGATTACACAAGACAGGCACCCCATAGCGCGACGGACGGACGGACGGATGGACGGACGGAGTGACCCGACTACTAGACTTGCTTTCGCCTTCGGCGACGCAGGTAAAATTGCACAGACCAGATGAACTTCAGGTGGCCACACCACTTCAAGTGTGCTGCTCCATGCAAATCTATACTAGTATTTGGCTGAAATTTAAGAGGAATTTAGATTTAGTCAGCACTGATTGATTAACATGGGCATTGCAATATTCATCTATCTAAGTCTTTTAATATTGAGATATGAAGGCATCCAACTAAAACCTAGTGTATACGACCTAAGCATGAACTTAACATGAATCCAAGGACAAAGTCAAATGGTGAAGGTGTTCTCTTTACAGACACATACCGAATTACACAACGCGGTCAGTTTTAATGGTTTTGGAATGGAGTAGACTAACGCATGCTAGGTCGATATCGTAAGAGCCTAGAACATTGCTGGATTGGCTTCCCTGTTCGAACGTTTTAAAGTTTAAAGTACTTTACTTCCAATATTTATGGTTTGTCTATCTTTCAATTTGTTTATTTAAACATTGCTGGCGAGCGATTACTCGTTGAACTATGCATATTTACAGCGTTGTCAAATTTCCGGCTTTTATGCCACTCTGCTTTGATATTTTTCTTGTTGTTAGACGTTTAGAACACAACAAATCTATGAGTTATCCGTTTCATGAGTTTAAAGCTTCATGCGTTTAAAGTTTAAATTTGTCTTAACTCTAAAGTACCCCCTATCCCAAACATAGTTTGATCTTTAAAAAATCATATTTTTGGTAACACTCTTCGTATTGTGTTTGGAATTTTTTAAATTTTTTGGTAAAGCTCTGTTACAACGCGTCACAGAGCTCCCCTGCTGAGTCTTGAATAGACGAAACGCGCGTAAGACATAGGAAAATGTAGTGTCTGGAACTTTGTTGTAATTTTTATTTTTAATGGACTATGTGAATACAATAGAAAATAATGAGATGTGGAATAAGTGTACGCGACACAACCCACAATTTAACGGCAATTTACAAAAACCACAATGGACAACCGCCAGCAGCCTTCAACGAGCCCATTTGGCACTGCTCGCGGTTCTGCAATTGGCCCATGGTCTAAATAAAATGCATATAATTCAAATCCAGCCCTGAAATAGTCACAGATAGACCCCCTTCTTAAACAAGGAACAGAAAACATCAAAATACAAGTTCAAACGAAAGCTTTGTCAAAGATTCCTGGCTTAGGACAGGCACATGTAATATGTGGCGGGGTTAAACTAGTTTTTTGGGCACAACCTCCCCCCTATCAATGTTCCAAGACAAAGCACAAAAACTTAACACAATAAAAATCAAATCGATCAAAGTCCTATTCCACTAGAGAGAACATAAGACAAAAAACAAGAACAAACAAAAGGACGGTAAAGGAACTCTCTATCGAACACTCACTGTTACTGACAGCTAGCTGAGAATCATCAATCGGCTGATGTAAAAAAATCAACTAACCAGCAATGATTAACGCATATTAAGGCAGTCCAATAAATTTACGGTGTACGATTTTTAATTGAAGAAAACAGGAAATAAATACTGTCATCTGATTTCCAGCATTAACCATAGCCAGCATAGTTCCGTTTATAAGGGAGTTTATATATTCGAGGCTGTTAATAAACCTTTCGTGATAATCTGCAATCACAGTCGCTAAGGCTTACCAAATTTTTTAAACCAACTTAAATCATTGTTCAGCTTTTTATTATTATGATTATTAATATGAAAAATGGATTTACCAACAGTTGGCAGCTCCATTACGTCCATGATCTAGATCTAAATTGTTTGCACATCATAACGGGACTTTTACTGTTTTGAGCACGTTGTTCGTTAATGAATACAAGTAAATGAACATTGAATGATTCAAATATCTCAGTACACTGGCTGTCCAATGTGATAAGAAAATTTGTTTCATAAGATTCCAGTCAATGGAAAGCTCCTTATGAACCATTTTGACATTTGCATTAATAAGTCATACACAATGCAAGTGACATGCAAAAAGTAGGCCCAGGGTTTTAAATGTACTCATATCTGTTAATCGCCCTTTCTTTTATCATCTTGTTGAATGGATTTCCATTTTGTTATGAACACTGCTTCATTTATTTTTTTCGAATCCAACAGTAGAGACTATTTTGAGCTCCCACATTTATTCTGTACAATAAATAAATAAACCAAACACACAACGAAATAGATTATCATAAAAATATGAAAATATATTCATAAGCCTTTGAATAAGCACCTGTAGAATATAAAAAAGGAATGGGGAATATGTCATGTAATTTGAAATAATAACTTTTTAATTCAAACCCTGAGGATTCAAAACAGGCAATTAATCGGACACCCACAAAAAATAAACGACCAATTAATCGGACAGTAAACGATTATGCCAAAACTACAAAACAAAATTGTTTATTTTATCTTAACTATCATTGTCAATGTAGAGAGTCTATCAACTGCCCTTTGAGATAATAATAAAAATATTAATCAAATCATTGCAGTTTGTGTGTAAATTTCAAATATGTGCTAAGCGGTGAAGGAAAAAATGTTCAAACACTGATGATCAATTGAAATTTTTTAACATTTTGAATTGTCAAGAATACAAAAAGAAACGTTAAAAAGTTCCATAAATGAGCAAGGTATAAATTCAACTTACCTTTGTTCCTAATCGATATTATAGAGTGTTCATACACACTAAAAACCAGAAAAATTTTGAAGAAAAATAACATACAACTAGGATTTATCCACCGGACAGTGATCAACTTCCGTGATCGCGTACTGTCCGGTTATACACTGTGTTAATACTACTACATGTATTTAAGAAAATGTTCTACAGAATTACCCGTAAAAGCAAAATTTACCTGTAATTTACCTCTAGAAAAATTCGCTCAAATGAAATTTTTTTTTCGCTCATTTGAAACTTTTTTTCGCTCAATTGAAATATCAATTCGCTCAAATGAAGTGCACCGAGTGCAATAACTGAGTCAAGTTTCAGTTCCGTATTCCAAATTAACTGGGAGGAGTTTCGTGACGAAGGAATAATGTTCCCTTAGGCTACGTAGTCCAGCCCCTGAAGGTATTCTCAAATTCCGATACAGTTGACAGTCTCCGCCCATAAGGCAATAAAATGACCCAAGTTTCATCTTTCTACTAACAGTGTTATATATGGATATTACCGCCATACGTACGCACGTCAGTCGAACAGCAAAACATAATCACCGCGCTTTCGGTAGCGGGGACAAAAAAACATGTTCATTTTATTACCCATTTCAAGTTTATGCCATTAAAAAACTTATATACTAGTATAGTATTGCTTGAGTGTAAAACACCAACTTACTCACGAATGAATGGCACAATGCACTTTTTTAGTCTTATCCTCAGTTTCAGCTTTAAGTGGATCAGATTATTATTAGAATAATATTCTTGCTGTTTTCTGAATATATCAATAGTCGCCTCATTCCACAACAATAGTCTTTTGAGGGTCCCTTATGAATTTCATTCTCGGCCATTAACTTTTAAAAGTAAGGTTATCTCACGGACCAGCTTACAAAAATTAAATTTATCAAATTTTTCTGTCGGACTGTCTTACGTCAAAATCTTAGTGTCACTTTTAAATTTTATGTTGCCCTTGTAAAAATCTCAAGTGTGTATTTTCATGGGAATAGATGTTGACAAAATGGATTTTGGGAGGCTATCGCTTTGGAGCTTTCTTGTTTCGTTTTTTTTCCGGAGGATGTGTATCCACTTATCATTAATGCTTTCTAATCATTCTTTTGAAATGTCTTGCAGAGCAGCAGTTTTTCAGACAATTTAATTTTAACTGTGGACAGTTGATTTTTTTGCATTTGACTTTAATATTGAAGCCTTGCATGTGTGTGGGTTTTTTTTAAATGGTAAATGAACACATAAAGGAAAGATTCGTCAGGTGAGTGATGAAATGGTATTTTTGGTAGATGATGGAGACCTTGCATGACCTCTTTTTAGTTCGGATGGTTCTTTTGGATTTGGTCGAAGAAGTTTGTTTTTTATATTTATTATGTGAATTGTTCTAATTGTGTTATGTGTTTATTGGTTATTAATTATATTAGTCTGATTTAACAGAGTTTAATAAACACATCTACATTTTACATTGTTTCGAAATCTACCGGTAGTATATCATTGGCCCAATCGGAGATGGAAGTACTGACATGATAAGTAGTGCCATACTGAAAGGAAAAGAGTTGTCAGTCGATGAGGTAATGGAACTTGAATTGCGTTGCAACTGTGCATCACCCGCGGATTTGTTTATAGCTGAGGAGTTAATCGTTGTGGAAGACAAATAATCGTGTACTTTATTTGGGGTAGCTCCTGCTTTTCATGCTTTTTTTTATCTAATGGCGATGGTTTGTTTAACTTGCTGATTTGGAGCTTCATGTACATGTACCATGTTACTTTAAATAGCCAATCGAGAAAAGTAAAGGAAATTGTCAAGGTTGATTTCAAAAGTTCTGTGTGCCGCTCTTATGCTTTATTTTAGTTCACTTTTTTTTTCTTTTAATTTGTAAAACATTGCATGTTCTTTTTTTTTTTTGCAACAGGTTTTGGCAGTAAACGAAAAACCTACTAGAATATAAATTCTACTGAAATGTTCAATTGAATGTTAGTTGAATACAGCATTAGTTGAAATTTCCCTAGCAAATGAGCTTGCATTAACATTCCTCAAACATAATAAAATTTGCATAGTCAACTAGCACTCAACTACTAGTATTTAATCTAGCTTTGAAAAAGTTAGTGCTTGTTGAGTACTTCTAGTTTTGAACATTAGTTGAGCTCTCCATTGAAACTTGTTGAACTGTCTGATGTTGAGTTTCAACTTTACATTCCTCATAATGGATAATGCGAGAGATAGAAAACAAGAGTTAACACTTAAGTATGTCTCGCCTGCCAGCACCATCAGAAAAAATTATTCTTTATTACTTCCCCTATATTTTGAATTTACATGGATTTTCAGTTTCTGAGATTAAAAAATGTTTATAGAACTTAAACATTGCAAATATATGCAATAAAAATAATCAAAGTCACTCAACCAGAAAATCAAGGTCAAGGTCAAAATATGAGGATGTAACTGTGCTAATCAACTACTGAGGCATATGCATACCAAGTTTCATCAACCTAGGACTTACAGTTCTTTAGATATGGAGGTGCTCGCAAAACTTTTCCATTAATATTATTTGTATTGAAAATTGTCAAAGTCACTCAACTGAGAAATCAAGGTCAAGGTCAAAAGATGGGGATGCAACTGTGCTAAGCTACTACTAGGGGATATGCATACCAAGTTTCATCAACCAAGGACCTATAGTTCTTGAGATATGGAGGTGCTCGCAAAACTTTTCCATTGCTATTATATGTATTGAAAATTGTCAAAGTCACTCAACTGAGAAATCAAGGTCAAGATCAAAAGATGGGGATGCAACTGTGCTAAGCTACTACTGGGGCATATGCATACCAAGTTTCATCAACCTAGGACCTATAGTTCTTGAAATATGGAGGTGCTCGCAAAACTTTTCCATTGCTATTATATGTATTGAAAATTGTCAAAGTCATTCAACCGGAAAATCAAGGTCAAGGTCAAAAGATGGGGATGCAACTGTGCTAAGCTACTACTGGGGCATATGCATACCAAGTTTCATCAACCTAGGACTAATAGTTCTTGAGATATGGAGGTGCTCATAAAACTTTTCCAAAAAGTTAACACCGCCGTCGCCGCCGCCGCCGCCGCCGCCGCCGGTAAAGTAACACCTATGTCCCGCTCTGCTTCGCAGGCGAGACAAAAATCAACGATTCAAGGTGACGCAGCAGGGTAGCATGAATAAAACGACGAGTGAATGCATCTTCAATAGCATCCAATAGCTATAGCATAGTTATTTTGTGTTTCAATGTTTTACATGTTGTCTGTTTTTGTCCCGTTCTTGTTAGTGTTTACTAGTTTTGTCACTGCCCTTTCGGACTTTTGACATTCGGATACCCCATTCTTCATCCAATATATGGCAATTCAGAGCTGTGCATAACAATGTTTTTATAGATGTCCTTCTGTTGTGTGTGTCAATAGAATACCGTGTTAAGTGTTTAAAGGGAGACTATACGATCATCATAAGTATTAAAAAATGTCGCTTTCATTGCAGAAACCAGTTGCCGATTTAAAAGTGGCACAGGGGAGCGGTGTTACACCCTTAGAAAGTCAAACTTGGTTGAATATATAGAAAATCAGGAAAGGTAACTTATTCACTATGTCAGGATTGCTCTTTCTGCATCCAGATTTTTGGATCCACCATTGATATCTTCATGATCTTCATGAAATTGAATGACAAACACATATCTTTCATATTTTTTTCACAAAATAATATTCAATCAACTCGCAAAAGTTTAGGAGCCAATAGTTCAAAGAGTATTAACCTGATTTAAGACTTAATGGTAGTTCGTATAATTACATGATGCCATAACATGCACCCTGGTTGTTGCTTTCTTGTGTCCTTCGTTGTTGTTTGTATGGTTTTCTAGTGTTGTCTTTGAGTTCTCTAGTTTTTTGTGTCAAAGATTCTGCAAGACCTTTGGCATGCATTTGATTTTTTTGTTTTGCACAGCTATAGCTTAAACATAATGCATTATAAGTACTGAGGCTTCAACGTTGTCATGTTTAAGATTGTTATTTATTTTGTCAAGCTGATGTGTTCAATTTTTTTTATAATTCTTTATTTTTAAGATGAAAACATTGACAGATACGAATACAGTGATTTACAAAGTTTGGACAATTTATTTTATATGAAAAACAAGCAACTTCTTTTGAAACTCAAACACCCAGGACAGTTTCAAGTGGCAACCATTTTCTTTCAATATATTCCTTTTGTGCAGGGGATATAAAATTAATACCTATTTTTTCGATTTTTATACAAAATTTTAAATATTCTATAGCTTCCATATTCGTTGGAAGTTTATTTTTACATCTACTTTTGTAAATATAGTACTTAATTATCAAAATGACATTTTGTACTGTAACATTTGAATCCTTCACCCCAAAAATAATATCTTGCCCTTTTAAATGTTGAATATCAAAACCACAGTTCTGGAGAAGACTCTGGACAAAAAGCCACAAATTTCTGCTATAAGTACATTTCCAAAGAAGATGGAAAATTGTCTCCTTTGTTTCATTACAAAATGTACATAATTCAGACTCTTTAAGATTACATTTAAATAAAAAAGGGTTGGTAGCCAGTATATGATGATATATCTTATATTGAAAATTTTGTAACTTGGTATTCTTTGTAATGTTGAAAGGTAATCTAAAATACTCATTCCAATCATCCAATTTCAATTCTATGATATTCTCCCATTTCTCCATAATCCTATTAGGTATCTCCTTTACCTTATCAATATATAATGTATAAAAATATTTGCATGGTTTTTTATCTCTTGATAATCTATCCTTTATACTATTTGAAATATTATTTAATCGGTTTTGTCCGATTAAAAGTCTTCTCCACGACCTGGGAATAGCATTTATTACATTAAAATATTCTAAATAATTTGTATTTATATCATATTTTTCCTTAAATTGTTCATATGTCATGAAGTTATTATCTTGCAACAGGTCATTTACAAAGTAAACGTCCCTTGCAATATACCTTTGTTTCATTGAACCATTTATTTTGATATTTGAATTTAGCCATATGGGTTGACTCAAGACAGTTTGTCCACTCATGCCAGTTTTGTCTATTTCACTACCATAGGGGACAAGTTCAGCAATATTTAGCAATATATCTTTCCAAAAGGCATTTACTTTTGTGGAACAAAATTCAATGCCCTCTTTATTTAAGTACAATATATTATCTCCTCCATATTTTGACAATGAACTAAGTAATATTAAAGTTTGTTTTTGCCTACAAAAACGATGTCTCCCCCCGTTTCCCCAAAAAGTTCCAAGTTCAAAGGACCATAACTCCCACAAACATTTGAGAATCAAAATTTCCTGGTAACATGCACAATTACATATGATGTTCTTCCTATATACCAAGTTTCATTGAATTTGGTTCAGTAGTTTCAGAGGAGTTGCGCTGACAAGATGATAAATGAGGATTTTCAGCAATTTTCTAAGTTCAAAGGGCCGTAACTCCTAAAAAAAATTTGAGGATAAAAATTTCCTGGTAATATGCACAACTACATATGGTGTCCTTCCTATATACCAAGTTTTGTTGAATTCGGTTCGGTAGTTTCAGAGGAGTTGCGCCGACAAGATGATAAATAAGGATTTTCAGCAATTTTCTAAGTTCAAAGGGCTGTAACTCCTACAAAAATTTGAGGATCAAAATTTCCTGGTAATATGCACAACTACATATGGTGTCCTTCCTATATACCAAGTTTCGTTGAATTCAGTTCAGTAGTTTCAGAGGAGTTGCGCTGACAAGATGATATTTGAGGATTTTCAGCAATTTTCTAAGTTCAAAGGGCCATAACTCCCACAAAAATTTGAGGATCAACATTTCCTGGTAATATGCACAACTACATATGGTGTCCTTCCTATATACCAAGTTTCGTTGAAATCGGTTCTGTAGTTTCAGAGGAGTTGCGCTGACAAACTTTGTGACGGACAGACGGACGGACGGACAGACGGACGGACGGACACGACAAAAACAATATGTCTCCCCACAAAAGTGGGGGGAGACATAAATACCTTCCACGGTGAGACATTTAATGGGTCTAGCAATCTATGGACCCATGACATCTTTAAGGCTTTATAAAATGACTCAATATGTATGAATTTAAGCCCACCCTCTTCATAATTATTGATAATAGTATTTCTCTTTATTTTATCTGGTTTCCCATCCCATAAAAACTTAAAAAATATATTTTGTATCTCCCTTGTTATATCAGGTGGTGGATTTGGTAGAGTTGTAAGTGACTGCACCAAAATTGGAAGTGCCAAAGTTTTTATAACTGTAGCTCTTCCAATCAAGGATAAGTCTCTGTAACCCCAACATCCCAAAACTTTCTTAACCTTTTGTATCTTTTCAATATAGTTTATCTTTGTCTTATCCACATCCATAATATTGAAAGAGATGCCCAACATTTTTAATTTTCCAGTTGTATTCCAGACAATATCTTTATCTGGGAGCAGTCTTTCATTGCTACCTTTTCTTGAGCCAACCCATACTGCCTCAGTTTTATCAAGATTCACCTTCAGTCCAGCACAAGCAGAGAAGCAGTCAAATATGTACAATGATTTTTGGAGTGACTTTTCGCTCTCATCTAAGATTAAAGTGGAGTCATCAGCGTATTGACTTAATAGATATTCAGAACCATCCATATTGACACCATTCACTTCTGGATCATTTTTCAATGCCGCGCTCAGGAGTTCTAACACCATAATGAAAAGGTAGGGTGATAATGGGTCACCTTGTCGAACCCCCCTTTCCAGTTTAAAGAAGTCAGACAGGTGACCATTATTTGTAACAGCAATAGTGCTATCATTATAGAAATTTTTAATCCATCTACAAAAAGTTTCGCCGAAGCCATAAAACCTAAGGGATTTATCAATAAATGACCATTCTACAGTATCAAAAGCTTTTTCAAAATCAATCAGTAAAAGTAATCCTGGAAGGTTATCTTCTTCCAGTTTATCCAGCAAGTCTGAGATTAGTCTTACACATTCCCCAATATATCTTCCTTTCATGAAACCTTTTTGTGTCTGACTAATAATATTTTGAAGAACAGGCTTCAACCTATTTGCTATACATGCTGAAGCTATCTTATAATCTACACATAATAATGTAATTGGACGCCAGTTTTTCATGAACTGTTTATCTTTTCCTTCCTTTGGAAGACATGTTATTATTCCCTGCTTCTGACTAACTGACATGCTCTCCTTAACAAGGCATTCATTCAGGCAGTGTAACAGAGGATATTTGATATCATTCCAAAAAAAATTGTAAAATTCAGCTGTGAACCCATCAATACCAGGAGATTTAAAATTTTTCATATTTTTTACAGCATTCTGGCATTCTTGCAGTGTCAGAATACCCTCACAGCTATCTACTTCTTCTTGGCTTGGCTTGTTTATAAATGGATTATTGGCATTTAGAAATAAATTTTGATGAATATATTCCACCCCGGGGTCAGAACTCCTGTATATAATTTTTCATAAAATTGTTTTTGTTCTTGATGTGTTCAATTTTGTCATGGTTTTTTGTCCAGCTTCACTTTTAAATTGTGATATTGCAAGTATATGTCAAATATTTATAATAGCTTCATAAGGAAAACAGACCAAAATTAAGTAATAAAAATGAATATTTAATATGATAATCTGACTAGATAAATACACATTCAGTATTCTATCACATAATAAATCCCCAAGGAGGCAATTTTCGGCACATTATGAGACTGGTGATTTTCTCAATTCTTTCAACTAGTAATCATGTTTCATCATTTTCTCATTTGACCTAGTTTCAACATAAAGAGGACTGCATTTTTCGCCCTATTGGATCATCATGATGTAAAAATCCAGATATGTAGTCATTGGATTCTTCATTCTCTTTGTCGAACTGCTGACTTTAAAGCACTCTCGTCATTATCAATTGGATAACCGGATATGACGTATAACATCAGAATATCCGGATATGACGTACATAACATCATGATATCCGGATATGACGTTGACAGTATCAGGATAACCGAATATAGCATTCGATATCGGTTGAAAACCAATAGACATTTGAGAGTTAACCACTATTGGTTGAAAAGATAGCACTTTGAAGCGAGTTTCTGTTCCTTTCATATCCAAACAATATCCACAGTGACCTGATAACAGTTATTATTACTAGATTGCACATTAAATGTATGAGAATGATTTGAAATAGGCTCATTCTTTGGTTGAGGATATATTTGTTCATAGGTTGGGGGACTTTGGTCTTTGTTTGGATCACTTTCAGCATATGGTGGTAGATGTATTCCGAATGGAAGTTCATATGTCTCTAAAGAAAAGTCTTGGTTGCATCTGTGTGCTCGGTTAGGACGCTTAAAGGATAAAAATTAAAATATTTTAGATATACTTTAAAGTTGTTAAAATA
>CAXARO010001517.1:0-62648 GCA_963971305.1 Arcuatula senhousia
TTGTTATATTGAATAGGTTTATCAAATTTCATGATCAAAAGTTTGCGTTTTTTTCCTTCATGTGCCATCACATCTATGCATTTTGCCTGATTCTAACGTGAAATGATACTTTAACATTTTTATAAATAAGATGGCAAGCATTTGTTATGTTTTCGAAAACCCCCATCTTTATTCCCGAGCTAAACGCAGTTGGGTTGGCGATTTACTGTTTGGTTCGTGCGCTCGTGCATACGTACGCAATGAATTTTGCTTGGTCAATTACTTAGGAACTACACATCGTAGAGGGATTTCATTTTATCAGATTTTTATGTAGATCTTTGATGGTAGTCAGCATCAGTATTGTATAAAAATTATGCCATCTTTCTTCCGCATTAATGAATCAGGATAAAGTTTTGGTTAAGGTCAATGAGTGATAGAGAGACGATATTGGGTCGGGTTCATCTATGATATTAACCAGCATTATTACCAAAATAAGGTCATTATGACTTACATTTTACGCATGAATGAATCAGGTTTAAGTTATGATAATGTCATTATCTCATGAACTGCAAGTGATAGAGAGATATTTGATCAGTGGGTATGGAACGCCAAAGATGCCTTATGACACACAAACACATATCAATAAGATGTCTTAATGAAATATTCAACTGCCTTAATGGTATATCAAGATGTCTTACTAATCTAGTAAAGTGTCTTCGTGATAAAAAAAAATATGACGTCATATAGTAGTAAAGTGTCTTCATGGTATATTAAATGATCATCATAATATAAGAAAGTATCTTAATGTTCTAGCATGATCGTTAAATGGTGCATTCCAAAGTCTTTATAGAGCATCTGTACCAAATTAGGTCACCTTGACCTACATTTTCCACATGAATTACTAGGGTTTATGTTTTAATAATGGTTCATATCTCAGTAACTGCAAGTGGTGTAGAGCTGATTTTAGGTTAGTTGGTACATTTTGGATATTAATTGGTTTCTGTACAAAAATAAGGTCATACATTTTCCGCAAAATGAAACGGTTTAAAACTTCGGTATGATATGTAAAATAATTAGGTCACCTTGACCTACATTTTCAGCAAAATGATACGGGTTAAAACTACGAAATTTGTGTACCTCTCAGCATTTCCAAGCGACAGACAGATGGTACTGGGTCAGAAGGTACATCTATGATTACTAGTCTAGCATTGGTATCAATATTGTGTCACTTTGACCTACATTTTTCACATTTATTAATATAGTTTTAGTTTTGGTTAAGGTCCATTTCTCATTTGCTGCAAGTATTAGAGAGACTTTATTGGGTCAGCGGTTACATCTTGGATAGTAACCAGCATTCGTACCAAAAATAAGTCACCTTGACGTACATTTTCCGCAAAAAAAAAGTCTCAGGTTAAAGTTTTGGTTAATGTCAATATCTCAGGAACTGCAAGTGATGGATGGATGATATCGCATCAGTGGATACATCTTGGATAGCAACCAGCATCGGCACCAAAATAAGGTCACCTTACCCATATTTTCCGCATGAATGACTTCGGTAAAAATTTTGGTTAAGGTCCATATTTCAGCAGCTGACAGTGGTAAAGAAATGATATTGTTTCATTCGGCATGTCTTGGATAGTGATCACCATATGTACCATCATTAGGTCACATTGACCTACAAATTCTGCATGAAAGATTCAGGTTAAAGTTTTGGTAAAGGCCCAAATGTCAGCAACTTCTAGTAATAGAGAGATGATATTAGGTGAGTGGGTACATCTTAGAGAGTAACCAACATCGGTTCAAGTTTAAGGTCACCTTGACTTGTATCTTCATTTAAATAGGCGAGGGGATTATCTTTAATGTGCAACTGCTCCATTTCTTTATTAATTTTAAGAATTACCCGTCACAACATCCCAAATCAGACAAATCATTGCTTTTTTCATCTCCCGTTCCCTCTTTTGCTCTTGTATAACTTACCCTATTCCGTCACAACACCCCAAACCAGAAGGTACATCGCTGTCGCGGTCCCTGCAAAAAAATTAATTTGTTAAAAACAGAACAGAACAAAAAAAAAAGAACTCGTTGACTAAATCTATTTAACTCGTAATTATGTTTTCTTGTTTGCTCGATATCTTCTGTAGTACATAAGTTCAGTTGATTTTTTATATAAAAAAAATTATATAAAAAAAAGAGTTTGCACTTAATCTTCGCGAGATCCGCCTGATAACCTGTCCCGACAGGCAAATTTTAAATCGGTCTGGCAGTGGTTAACATCACAAGACTACAGCGGACAAAATTTCGACAGGCTAAAAAGGGAACTATATGCTGGTCCGAAAAAAATTCTTCGGCCAGTCAAAACCTCACGGCCAGGACCCTACGTCACACGCAAGGATACCGTTTTCAGTTTTTACCGAGATTTCGGTCCGCCTCAAGGTAAGTTGACACTTGGTTCTACATGATAACAAATATATACAGGAAAACTTTCTAGTGCATTTGGTGGCACCAAACTCCAGCTACTTTATCGCTATAGTCGGTCTCTTAAATGTGCTTTGTTCTATGCAAACACCTCTGTACAGTTCAGAAATCGATCAAGGATACAGTTTGCATTTTATGCCGATTTTTATTAAGTTGTTGTTTTTTCCATAGTACAAAGATATTTGCAGTGTATATTTTGTTGCAAACCCACCAGAATGAAAATGTATGAGCAAAGGCCCTCTTTTGAATGTAATCAAGGTCATGTGTAAATTACAAATGGCAAAGTTTAATGATACCGTTCACACCCGATCAATTCACGGATACCGTTTGCATTGTAAATACATATTTTTAAGTATATAAAACTCTTTATCCTGCACTTCATCGAACTTCAAACCCCCTTAAATAAGAATGCTAAAATACCAATGTAGCTAAAACATATTTATAATTTATTATCATCTTTCAAAGTTTAAAATGTGCATACGTACCAAGTTCCTGTTTAAATTTATATCGAAGTTGCTAGAATTAGCTTCTTCTTATCGGACTGCTAAAATCATAAATTATATGAGATGCACTTAAAAGTGTACATGGCATAACTGAACACCATAAAAACTGAAAAGGTTTGTGGTTCGAGATCCATTTGATGTGAAAAATGAATGAACCGATTTTCCAACCGACATTGTATGCAATAGTCTACCTAAGAAACAAAACATTGTTGACTGCGTATTTTTAACATTAATTTAACAACGATTCTTAGAAATACAGGGCATAGCTGCGACTGAAAGGAAGTGAAGGAATAATTTCGGCAAGGGGTCTGGGCTGCTCAAAGCCCCCAGTAGGTCCAGGGAAGCGAAGCCCCCGAAAGCTTCAGGGATATAGCGTTAAGAGCATCATACTAGACCTGTCCTGAATTATATCAGTTGTCAGTTTCAGTCCCAAAATCTTAAAAATTTTATTGAACGGGACCAATATCCAACAAGAACTTTGACTTACTAGATAAGATAAACTAGATTTACCCGACAAAAAATATTGCCTTCCGTGCTGGGCCCGGAAGGGTATAGGCCCGCAGCAGCGTTAAGCTTGTCAACTAAAGTCCACTAAAAAGTGTACAGAAACCTGACATCGGGTTAGGCCCGACTTAGCCCACAAAGCGACTTCGGGTTTGTGCCCCAGGTTGTTGAATGGGGCAGCCCTGTCAAAATATATGCCGGGGTCGTCAGGCTATAATGCGGAAAACCTGACCGCAAACCATAGTGGGTCAACGTGTGTGAAAAGTGCCACGCTTCATGCACGTAAAAGACCCCTTTGGACCGCCCAGTAGTGCACAACATGACAAAGGCTAATTTTTTTGTCCCGCTCCACCTCTCCGCTTTTCCTATGGTCTTTAAAATTTACTGTTCCTTTGTTTCCCAAACCACCCACATATTTCATTTCTTATCATCATTTCATGTTCATTTTATCATCCATTTCATGTTCATGTACTCTTGTATAAAGTATATAATGACCTAATCTGAATATGAAAGCTGGAGCTTTAGCTAACAATATTAAAAAACTATTATGTGACAACTATATTGAGTATTCAATTTGGCATAAATTGCAGTATGAAGCCATAGCAACCAAAAAGGGGAAGCTTTGCGCCTATTTTACTTTTAAACAGTGTTTTGAGAGAGAGAAATATTTAGAAAATAAACATTTGAAATTAGACAAGCACTGTGAAAATTAAGAATCAGTGCTCATCCTTTATTAATAGAATATGGCAGATATAAAAATATTGACAGATCTGAATGCCTTTGTAGATTTTGTTCACGAGGGGGAAGTTGAAGATGAACACCATTTTATAACTGAATGTAATCTTTTTGAACATTTGAGAAACAATCTGTATTAGAATTAGATAACTTATGTATAAACTTTAGAACTTTGAATAACTCCTCCAAATTTTTATGGCTGTTGTCAAAAGAAGATATAAATATTACAACTCTAAAAGGAAATTATATATAAGAATGTTTTGAACTCAGAAGAATTTAGTGTTAATTTAATATAATACTGGTACGGCTCTGATCAGACTATATATTATATTTTTTTGTTTCGTCTTGACCCAATTATACATGTAAAATCATTGTACTAAATTATTATGCCCTTTGAGGGACCTTAATTGGAATTAACAATCTTATCTTATCTTGTTCATCGCCTCCAAATTACCTTTATAGCGTAAGACACCAACTCGCTCACTCGTTCATCCTTAAAAGGTAATGAAACAATTCTCAGCTTAAAACGCTTCCTATGTCAATGTCAATATCCCTAAGTATATGCAGTAGGGCTAACGAAGACAAACGATCTTAATCATTGAAGATAACAAGTATATGTTTGCTCAACCTGCAACAAAGACTTCGCCACCAAGCCTGGACTTAATAGACACTAAAGAATATAAAAGATTTCCTCTTATATCATATATAATGCATGATATTTCATATACGTGATGTTTGTAGTACCATATGAAATTTGACCAATTGAGTGAACTGGTTCAACAAACAATTCCAGCGGCCTGGCTCTATTGAATCTACTCTATCGAACCATACAAAGGTTTTGAGAATCGTTGGTAAATTAATGTTCCCGAAATACGCAGGCAACAATGTTTTGTTACCTTAGAAGACTATTGCAAATGATGTCGGTCAGAAAATCGGTTCATGAAATGTTCACAACTAACGAAGATCGAACCATTAATCTTGACAGTTGTTTGAGGGGGGGCTCAGTTATGTCACGTACACTATCAAATACACCTCGTATAATATATGATATTGGCAGTTCGACCAGAAGAAGCCAATTCAAGCAACTTTGCTATAAAATAGGTAGGGGACTTTGTACATATGCACATTTTAAATTTAGAGAGATGAAAAATTAATTCTGTTTAAGTAACATTGATATTTCAACAAGGGGAAATTAGAAGTTAGATACTTCTAAAAATTATGCATTTACAATGCAAGCGGTATCCGTGAATTGATCGGGTGTGAACGGTATCATTTTAAGACTTTGCCATTTGTAATTTACATAAGACCTTGTTTACATGCAAAAGAGGACCTTTGCTCATACATTTTTATTCTGGTGGGTTTGCAACAAAATATACACTGCAAATATCTTTGTACTATGGAAAAAGCAACAACTTAATAAAAATCGGCATAAAATGCAAACTGTATCCTTGATCGATTTCTGAACTGTACAGAGGTGTTTGCATAGAACAAAGCACATTTAAGAGACCGACTATAGCGATAAAGTAGCTGGAGTTTGGTGCCACCAAATGCACTAGAAAGTTTTCCTGTATATATTTGTTATCATGTAGAACCAAGTGTCAACTTACCTTGAGGCGGACCGAAATCTCGGTAAAAACTGGAAACGGTATCCTTGCGTGTGACGTAGGGTCCTGGCCGTGAACCTTGTAAGTTATCTAACAGTCGCAATGTCTGGTAATGTTGGCTTTTATTTGATCTCTTCCTTATTTTCATATAGGTTTACTTTCTTGTATAATTACAAGTATCTAATGACATTTTGTTTCTATATTTTGAATATTTAGACCATGTTAAAGATCGAAATAAAGTGTTACAATTTTTCTTTGCTAATTGACAATGTTTAAAGATTTTTTAGTTTCTGCCCAGAATTTTAGCGTGACGTCATTTATAAACACGCAATTTCGGTCCATCGACGGTGAGTACAAATTTCTGACTAAGTTTCAATTTCTCCCTACATGGTTACACTTTTAAAATATAATCTTACGGAAATTTTTCATGGTCGCCATGATAACGTAGCACACAAGATCCCGCCATGACACCATCGTATTCTGCTATGAATTCCCGCTCATAAAACTCTGCAGGGCGCCTTCTACAGTGATTTGTCATCATTTGTTCCATCTGTGGTATTCTAGGCAGGAATAAGAATAGTACATGTTTAGCAACAATAAACATATTTGTATGAATGTTGATAACTGAGTCGTTGGACTATTCTACCATATGATCAATGCTGCTTTCGGGGCAAATAAGTTCAAGAAAACCGATCAATTTTCTGACTCTCGCTTGACACTATTTGTAATGGTGCTACTCTACAAGTTAAAGAAAATTGTCATTTTAAGCTTAAATTTTCATCACCCTGCTACCCGGGGGAGGGTCGCTCTATATTTTGGTTTATGGGGACGTGATGCAGATTCGGTGAGTAATTTTGATTTTTTTAGTATTTATTTGGGATGCCATTTTTTCTTCTTGTATTAATATAGGTTTAAATTTTACCTATGATATTCACTCTGTGGGTAAGATATTAGTATTAATTCACGTTTTATAAATCCCTGGTAAATAATCTCTTGACTATACATAGCATGAAGTGTCAATTTGCTGGAAAGTTTTTAACTCTACCACAATAAGTACATTATAATTCAAACTATTTATAATTTATTAAAATTCAGAGAATTTTAGTATCTATTCGGGTACCAGTTTTAGACCTGTTGTTGCACGTCCCCGTACTAAAAATAAGAAAGTAGCCTAGCCCCCCATCCCCCCTGGTCCCTGCAACAGCTGTTTTCAATAGGAGCAAACATGGAAGAAAAAGTACGATTCAACCATAGAGTTCTTTGAGCGACTTACTTGGATTCGCTTGTAGCATGCACGAATTTTGACCTAAAAGCTTGTACCATACAAGTTCCGGAGAATCTCGCATCCTCCGGTGTGTCGGTGAGATTTCGTATCGTGACCCTCCCATCGGTGTAAAGTTGCTGTTTCGATGGCGGTGGTGCTAAAAGTGGTTGTGTCGTAATGGTGGCCATTCTGAAAGAGAAAGTAGAAGATAGTTTTAAAAAGTTCGTATGTTTCGGTTGATTCCAAAAGTAACGGAAAGTGACGTTTTCAGAATTAGGATTTTAAGATAGGTCGTTTTCGTTATAATGCGACCCACTGTCGTTTGATCTGGTTGTTTGATGGTGGCGACATTTAAGAATCAATAGTTATAACATATTCATTAAAATACAGAAACCAACCCTTTACGAAAAAGTACAATAAATTATAGGTGAAAGTAGACAAGCACGGATCCAAGGAAATACATGCCGTGAGAACGACGCCCCCAATCCCGCATCTTCCCAAGGTAGTACTCAACAATTATTTTATTTAGCTCATTTTTGCATGTGTTCGACGTTGACTATTTTGTCCCGGGTTCTTGTAATCGCTGAAACTGCTATTTGCACTTTAAACTAGGTGGTGTTCCAAACTCCGGGCATGTTTAGTCGTGTTTAGTGCCGTATTTGGTTTCTTTGTTGTACTCGTTGCCCCTAGCAACTCTTAACATTTGTCAAAAATTTGGGGACAAAAATACGCAAAAATCGGGGTTTTGTTCTTTTTTTGAACGTTGCCAGTAGTCGAGCTTTCGGTTCAGGTGAAACCTTACATGTATGAAATGAAAGCCCGAAAACAGTCCTTTCTTTTAAGACCAAATAAACCTATCCGACTTCGGCTCTTTTTTCCGCTAAAATTGTTCAAACTTAAAAATCTAAAAATAGCACATTTAGATTTAAGCCCATCCGCTGGTCACCATGCACAGCCGGAAGCGACGCTTTATGATCATTGGTATTGATATTTTCGAAATTATTCTTTAAAACAATAACCGTGGATCGTAATTTTTATATAACGGGTCCAGATTTTTTATTTGTCTTGTTTTAAGACCAAAACGAATCAATATTTTCATTTAACAAAAAAGTTCACAGGGGCCACATACGAAAACAATACTGTGAAAAAATCCTAATTGTGGAGTACTACCATAATGCTTTTGCATTTTTTGAAAATTTAACATGAGTTGCATTTCTCTCTTCTTGAGTATGTAACCACTTGAGGAATACCGGATATTATGATTTTTTTTTATATTTTACCATAGTAACGCACACTCAAAGACGGAAGCCCTTTTCTGATCAAGCTCTTTTTTGGACATTTTCCTGCAATAACGTTAGATTCTTTTCCCGTTTGTTTTGAATCAAATTTTGTATTTTCGTAACAAAATTGGTATTCTGTTGTGCTAAAGTCATTTTCTAGCCTATTTCAAGCATATTTGTGAAAATTTGGAAGATTTCCGTGAAAAAATCTACAATAATGGCGTCCATGGAAACACATCATCAAAATTTGCTTAACATTTGCATAGCAATCTATAATGCCTTGCGTTTCTATTCAAGCCGACTAAAAATTACAATTTTATGATTTACATACGGGGAAATATACTATATTGTGTAATTTTTATTTCTTCCGGGGAAATTATTAACGTTGTAAGCGTTACAAACAGCAAAACCAGCTGTACAGAATATAACGTTATTGACGATATTTTCAAAAATAAGCATGTTTGGTTGCTATGGGCATTTATGCTTAAAAACTGATATTTTTCCCAAAATTTTTGAAACAAGTTTTTCTCAAATATATTAGCTTTAATTTCAACAATTAAACCAAGGACTAAAATCAAGATATACTCTTAAAATTTTAATGAGAATAATGCCATATGGTAGTACTCCACAATTAATTTATTTAGCTCATTTTTGCATGTGTTCGACGTTGACTATTTTGTCCCGGGTTCTTGTAATCGCTGAAACTGCTATTTGCACTTTAAACTAGGTGGTGTTCCAAACTCCGGGCATGTTTAGTCGTGTTTAGTGCCGTATTTGGTTTCTTTGTTGTACTCGTTGCCCCTAGCAACTCTTAACATTTGTCAAAAATTTGGGGACAAAAATACGCAAAAATCGGGGTTTTGTTCTTTTTTTGAACGTTGCCAGTAGTCGAGCTTTCGGTTCAGGTGAAACCTTACATGTATGAAATGAAAGCCCGAAAACAGTCCTTTCTTTTAAGACCAAATAAACCTATCCGACTTCGGCTCTTTTTTCCGCTAAAATTGTTCAAACTTAAAAATCTAAAAATAGCACATTTAGATTTAAGCCCATCCGCTGGTCACCATGCACAGCCGGAAGCGACGCTTTATGATCATTGGTATTGATATTTTCGAAATTATTCTTTAAAACAATAACCGTGGATCGTAATTTTTATATAACGGGTCCAGATTTTTTATTTGTCTTGTTTTAAGACCAAAACGAATCAATATTTTCATTTAACAAAAAAGTTCACAGGGGCCACATACGAAAACAATACTGTGAAAAAATCCTAATTGTGGAGTACTACCATAATGCTTTTGCATTTTTTGAAAATTTAACATGAGTTGCATTTCTCTCTTCTTGAGTATGTAACCACTTGAGGAATACCGGATATTATGATTTTTTTTTATATTTTACCATAGTAACGCACACTCAAAGACGGAAGCCCTTTTCTGATCAAGCTCTTTTTTGGACATTTTCCTGCAATAACGTTAGATTCTTTTCCCGTTTGTTTTGAATCAAATTTTGTATTTTCGTAACAAAATTGGTATTCTGTTGTGCTAAAGTCATTTTCTAGCCTATTTCAAGCATATTTGTGAAAATTTGGAAGATTTCCGTGAAAAAATCTACAATAATGGCGTCCATGGAAACACATCATCAAAATTTGCTTAACATTTGCATAGCAATCTATAATGCCTTGCGTTTCTATTCAAGCCGACTAAAAATTACAATTTTATGATTTACATACGGGGAAATATACTATATTGTGTAATTTTTATTTCTTCCGGGGAAATTATTAACGTTGTAAGCGTTACAAACAGCAAAACCAGCTGTACAGAATATAACGTTATTGACGATATTTTCAAAAATAAGCATGTTTGGTTGCTATGGGCATTTATGCTTAAAAACTGATATTTTTCCCAAAATTTTTGAAACAAGTTTTTCTCAAATATATTAGCTTTAATTTCAACAATTAAACCAAGGACTAAAATCAAGATATACTCTTAAAATTTTAATGAGAATAATGCCATATGGTAGTACTCCACAATTAATTTATTTAGCTCATTTTTGCATGTGTTCGACGTTGACTATTTTGTCCCGGGTTCTTGTAATCGCTGAAACTGCTATTTGCACTTTAAACTAGGTGGTGTTCCAAACTCCGGGCATGTTTAGTCGTGTTTAGTGCCGTATTTGGTTTCTTTGTTGTACTCGTTGCCCCTAGCAACTCTTAACATTTGTCAAAAATTTGGGGACAAAAATACGCAAAAATCGGGGTTTTGTTCTTTTTTTGAACGTTGCCAGTAGTCGAGCTTTCGGTTCAGGTGAAACCTTACATGTATGAAATGAAAGCCCGAAAACAGTCCTTTCTTTTAAGACCAAATAAACCTATCCGACTTCGGCTCTTTTTTCCGCTAAAATTGTTCAAACTTAAAAATCTAAAAATAGCACATTTAGATTTAAGCCCATCCGCTGGTCACCATGCACAGCCGGAAGCGACGCTTTATGATCATTGGTATTGATATTTTCGAAATTATTCTTTAAAACAATAACCGTGGATCGTAATTTTTATATAACGGGTCCAGATTTTTTATTTGTCTTGTTTTAAGACCAAAACGAATCAATATTTTCATTTAACAAAAAAGTTCACAGGGGCCACATACGAAAACAATA
Organism: Arcuatula senhousia; assembly: GCA_963971305.1. Classification (NCBI taxonomy): domain Eukaryota; kingdom Metazoa; phylum Mollusca; class Bivalvia; order Mytilida; family Mytilidae; genus Arcuatula; species Arcuatula senhousia. The sequence continues at coordinate 10,994 of CAXARO010001517.1, forward strand.
CTGTGAAAAAATCCTAATTGTGGAGTACTACCATAATGCTTTTGCATTTTTTGAAAATTTAACATGAGTTGCATTTCTCTCTTCTTGAGTATGTAACCACTTGAGGAATACCGGATATTATGATTTTTTTTTATATTTTACCATAGTAACGCACACTCAAAGACGGAAGCCCTTTTCTGATCAAGCTCTTTTTTGGACATTTTCCTGCAATAACGTTAGATTCTTTTCCCGTTTGTTTTGAATCAAATTTTGTATTTTCGTAACAAAATTGGTATTCTGTTGTGCTAAAGTCATTTTCTAGCCTATTTCAAGCATATTTGTGAAAATTTGGAAGATTTCCGTGAAAAAATCTACAATAATGGCGTCCATGGAAACACATCATCAAAATTTGCTTAACATTTGCATAGCAATCTATAATGCCTTGCGTTTCTATTCAAGCCGACTAAAAATTACAATTTTATGATTTACATACGGGGAAATATACTATATTGTGTAATTTTTATTTCTTTCGGGGAAATTATTAACGTTGTAAGCGTTACAAACAGCAAAACCAGCTGTACAGAATATAACGTTATTGACGATATTTTCAAAAATAAGCATGTTTGGTTGCTATGGGCATTTATGCTTAAAAACTGATATTTTTCCCAAAATTTTTGAAACAAGTTTTTCTCAAATATATTAGCTTTAATTTCAACAATTAAACCAAGGACTAAAATCAAGATATACTCTTAAAATTTTAATGAGAATAATGCCATATTGCTTTTGCATTTTTTGAAAATTTAACATGAGTTGCATTTCTCTCTTCTTGAGTATGTAACCACTTGAGGAATACCGGATATTATGATTTTTTTTTATATTTTACCATAGTAACGCACACTCAAAGACGGAAGCCCTTTTCTGATCAAGCTCTTTTTTGGACATTTTCCTGCAATAACGTTAGATTCTTTTCCCGTTTGTTTTGAATCAAATTTTGTATTTTCGTAACAAAATTGGTATTCTGTTGTGCTAAAGTCATTTTCTAGCCTATTTCAAGCATATTTGTGAAAATTTGGAAGATTTCCGTGAAAAAATCTACAATAATGGCGTCCATGGAAACACATCATCAAAATTTGCTTAACATTTGCATAGCAATCTATAATGCCTTGCGTTTCTATTCAAGCCGACTAAAAATTACAATTTTATGATTTACATACGGGGAAATATACTATATTGTGTAATTTTTATTTCTTCCGGGGAAATTATTAACGTTGTAAGCGTTACAAACAGCAAAACCAGCTGTACAGAATATAACGTTATTGACGATATTTTCAAAAATAAGCATGTTTGGTTGCTATGGGCATTTATGCTTAAAAACTGATATTTTTCCCAAAATTTTTGAAACAAGTTTTTCTCAAATATATTAGCTTTAATTTCAACAATTAAACCAAGGACTAAAATCAAGATATACTCTTAAAATTTTAATGAGAATAATGCCATATGGTAGTACTCCACAATTAATTTATTTAGCTCATTTTTGCATGTGTTCGACGTTGACTATTTTGTCCCGGGTTCTTGTAATCGCTGAAACTGCTATTTGCACTTTAAACTAGGTGGTGTTCCAAACTCCGGGCATGTTTAGTCGTGTTTAGTGCCGTATTTGGTTTCTTTGTTGTACTCGTTGCCCCTAGCAACTCTTAACATTTGTCAAAAATTTGGGGACAAAAATACGCAAAAATCGGGGTTTTGTTCTTTTTTTGAACGTTGCCAGTAGTCGAGCTTTCGGTTCAGGTGAAACCTTACATGTATGAAATGAAAGCCCGAAAACAGTCCTTTCTTTTAAGACCAAATAAACCTATCCGACTTCGGCTCTTTTTTCCGCTAAAATTGTTCAAACTTAAAAATCTAAAAATAGCACATTTAGATTTAAGCCCATCCGCTGGTCACCATGCACAGCCGGAAGCGACGCTTTATGATCATTGGTATTGATATTTTCGAAATTATTCTTTAAAACAATAACCGTGGATCGTAATTTTTATATAACGGGTCCAGATTTTTTATTTGTCTTGTTTTAAGACCAAAACGAATCAATATTTTCATTTAACAAAAAAGTTCACAGGGGCCACATACGAAAACAATACTGTGAAAAAATCCTAATTGTGGAGTACTACCATAATGCTTTTGCATTTTTTGAAAATTTAACATGAGTTGCATTTCTCTCTTCTTGAGTATGTAACCACTTGAGGAATACCGGATATTATGATTTTTTTTTATATTTTACCATAGTAACGCACACTCAAAGACGGAAGCCCTTTTCTGATCAAGCTCTTTTTTGGACATTTTCCTGCAATAACGTTAGATTCTTTTCCCGTTTGTTTTGAATCAAATTTTGTATTTTCGTAACAAAATTGGTATTCTGTTGTGCTAAAGTCATTTTCTAGCCTATTTCAAGCATATTTGTGAAAATTTGGAAGATTTCCGTGAAAAAATCTACAATAATGGCGTCCATGGAAACACATCATCAAAATTTGCTTAACATTTGCATAGCAATCTATAATGCCTTGCGTTTCTATTCAAGCCGACTAAAAATTACAATTTTATGATTTACATACGGGGAAATATACTATATTGTGTAATTTTTATTTCTTCCGGGGAAATTATTAACGTTGTAAGCGTTACAAACAGCAAAACCAGCTGTACAGAATATAACGTTATTGACGATATTTTCAAAAATAAGCATGTTTGGTTGCTATGGGCATTTATGCTTAAAAACTGATATTTTTCCCAAAATTTTTGAAACAAGTTTTTCTCAAATATATTAGCTTTAATTTCAACAATTAAACCAAGGACTAAAATCAAGATATACTCTTAAAATTTTAATGAGAATAATGCCATATGGTAGTACTCCACAATTAATTTATTTAGCTCATTTTTGCATGTGTTCGACGTTGACTATTTTGTCCCGGGTTCTTGTAATCGCTGAAACTGCTATTTGCACTTTAAACTAGGTGGTGTTCCAAACTCCGGGCATGTTTAGTCGTGTTTAGTGCCGTATTTGGTTTCTTTGTTGTACTCGTTGCCCCTAGCAACTCTTAACATTTGTCAAAAATTTGGGGACAAAAATACGCAAAAATCGGGGTTTTGTTCTTTTTTTGAACGTTGCCAGTAGTCGAGCTTTCGGTTCATGTGAAACCTTACATGTATGAAATGAAAGCCCGAAAACAGTCCTTTCTTTTAAGACCAAATAAACCTATCCGACTTCGGCTCTTTTTTCCGCTAAAATTGTTCAAACTTAAAAATCTAAAAATAGCACATTTAGATTTAAGCCCATCCGCTGGTCACCATGCACAGCCGGAAGCGACGCTTTATGATCATTGGTATTGATATTTTCGAAATTATTCTTTAAAACAATAACCGTGGATCGTAATTTTTATATAACGGGTCCAGATTTTTTATTTGTCTTGTTTTAAGACCAAAACGAATCAATATTTTCATTTAACAAAAAAGTTCACAGGGGCCACATACGAAAACAATACTGTGAAAAAATCCTAATTGTGGAGTACTACCATAATGCTTTTGCATTTTTTGAAAATTTAACATGAGTTGCATTTCTCTCTTCTTGAGTATGTAACCACTTGAGGAATACCGGATATTATGATTTTTTTTTATATTTTACCATAGTAACGCACACTCAAAGACGGAAGCCCTTTTCTGATCAAGCTCTTTTTTGGACATTTTCCTGCAATAACGTTAGATTCTTTTCCCGTTTGTTTTGAATCAAATTTTGTATTTTCGTAACAAAATTGGTATTCTGTTGTGCTAAAGTCATTTTCTAGCCTATTTCAAGCATATTTGTGAAAATTTGGAAGATTTCCGTGAAAAAATCTACAATAATGGCGTCCATGGAAACACATCATCAAAATTTGCTTAACATTTGCATAGCAATCTATAATGCCTTGCGTTTCTATTCAAGCCGACTAAAAATTACAATTTTATGATTTACATACGGGGAAATATACTATATTGTGTAATTTTTATTTCTTCCGGGGAAATTATTAACGTTGTAAGCGTTACAAACAGCAAAACCAGCTGTACAGAATATAACGTTATTGACGATATTTTCAAAAATAAGCATGTTTGGTTGCTATGGGCATTTATGCTTAAAAACTGATATTTTTCCCAAAATTTTTGAAACAAGTTTTTCTCAAATATATTAGCTTTATTTTCAACAATTAAACCAAGGACTAAAATCAAGATATACTCTTAAAATTTTAATGAGAATAATGCCATAATGCTTTTGCATTTTTTGAAAATTTAACATGAGTTGCATTTCTCTCTTCTTGAGTATGTAACCACTTGAGGAATACCGGATATTATGATTTTTTTTTATATTTTACCATAGTAACGCACACTCAAAGACGGAAGCCCTTTTCTGATCAAGCTCTTTTTTGGACATTTTCCTGCAATAACGTTAGATTCTTTTCCCGTTTGTTTTGAATCAAATTTTGTATTTTCGTAACAAAATTGGTATTCTGTTGTGCTAAAGTCATTTTCTAGCCTATTTCAAGCATATTTGTGAAAATTTGGAAGATTTCCGTGAAAAAATCTACAATAATGGCGTCCATGGAAACACATCATCAAAATTTGCTTAACATTTGCATAGCAATCTATAATGCCTTGCGTTTCTATTCAAGCCGACTAAAAATTACAATTTTATGATTTACATACGGGGAAATATACTATATTGTGTAATTTTTATTTCTTCCGGGGAAATTATTAACGTTGTAAGCGTTACAAACAGCAAAACCAGCTGTACAGAATATAACGTTATTGACGATATTTTCAAAAATAAGCATGTTTGGTTGCTATGGGCATTTATGCTTAAAAACTGATATTTTTCCCAAAATTTTTGAAACAAGTTTTTCTCAAATATATTAGCTTTAATTTCAACAATTAAACCAAGGACTAAAATCAAGATATACTCTTAAAATTTTAATGAGAATAATGCCATATGGTAGTACTCCACAATTAATTTATTTAGCTCATTTTTGCATGTGTTCGACGTTGACTATTTTGTCCCGGGTTCTTGTAATCGCTGAAACTGCTATTTGCACTTTAAACTAGGTGGTGTTCCAAACTCCGGGCATGTTTAGTCGTGTTTAGTGCCGTATTTGGTTTCTTTGTTGTACTCGTTGCCCCTAGCAACTCTTAACATTTGTCAAAAATTTGGGGACAAAAATACGCAAAAATCGGGGTTTTGTTCTTTTTTTGAACGTTGCCAGTAGTCGAGCTTTCGGTTCAGGTGAAACCTTACATGTATGAAATGAAAGCCCGAAAACAGTCCTTTCTTTTAAGACCAAATAAACCTATCCGACTTCGGCTCTTTTTTCCGCTAAAATTGTTCAAACTTAAAAATCTAAAAATAGCACATTTAGATTTAAGCCCATCCGCTGGTCACCATGCACAGCCGGAAGCGACGCTTTATGATCATTGGTATTGATATTTTCGAAATTATTCTTTAAAACAAAAACCGTGGATCGTAATTTTTATATAACGGGTCCAGATTTTTTATTTGTCTTGTTTTAAGACCAAAACGAATCAATATTTTCATTTAACAAAAAAGTTCACAGGGGCCACATACGAAAACAATACTGTGAAAAAATCCTAATTGTGGAGTACTACCATAATGCTTTTGCATTTTTTGAAAATTTAACATGAGTTGCATTTCTCTCTTCTTGAGTATGTAACCACTTGAGGAATACCGGATATTATGATTTTTTTTATATTTTACCATAGTAACGCACACTCAAAGACGGAAGCCCTTTTCTGATCAAGCTCTTTTTTGGACATTTTCCTGCAATAACGTTAGATTCTTTTCCCGTTTGTTTTGAATCAAATTTTGTATTTTCGTAACAAAATTGGTATTCTGTTGTGCTAAAGTCATTTTCTAGCCTATTTCAAGCATATTTGTGAAAATTTGGAAGATTTCCGTGAAAAAATCTACAATAATGGCGTCCATGGAAACACATCATCAAAATTTGCTTAACATTTGCATAGCAATCTATAATGCCTTGCGTTTCTATTCAAGCCGACTAAAAATTACAATTTTATGATTTACATACGGGGAAATATACTATATTGTGTAATTTTTATTTCTTCCGGGGAAATTATTAACGTTGTAAGCGTTACAAACAGCAAAACCAGCTGTACAGAATATAACGTTATTGACGATATTTTCAAAAATAAGCATGTTTGGTTGCTATGGGCATTTATGCTTAAAAACTGATATTTTTCCCAAAATTTTTGAAACAAGTTTTTCTCAAATATATTAGCTTTAATTTCAACAATTAAACCAAGGACTAAAATCAAGATATACTCTTAAAATTTTAATGAGAATAATGCCATAATGCTTTTGCATTTTTTGAAAATTTAACATGAGTTGCATTTCTCTCTTCTTGAGTATGTAACCACTTGAGGAATACCGGATATTATGATTTTTTTTTATATTTTACCATAGTAACGCACACTCAAAGACGGAAGCCCTTTTCTGATCAAGCTCTTTTTTGGACATTTTCCTGCAATAACGTTAGATTCTTTTCCCGTTTGTTTTGAATCAAATTTTGTATTTTCGTAACAAAATTGGTATTCTGTTGTGCTAAAGTCATTTTCTAGCCTATTTCAAGCATATTTGTGAAAATTTGGAAGATTTCCGTGAAAAAATCTACAATAATGGCGTCCATGGAAACACATCATCAAAATTTGCTTAACATTTGCATAGCAATCTATAATGCCTTGCGTTTCTATTCAAGCCGACTAAAAATTACAATTTTATGATTTACATACGGGGAAATATACTATATTGTGTAATTTTTATTTCTTCCGGGGAAATTATTAACGTTGTAAGCGTTACAAACAGCAAAACCAGCTGTACAGAATATAACGTTATTGACGATATTTTCAAAAATAAGCATGTTTGGTTGCTATGGGCATTTATGCTTAAAAACTGATATTTTTCCCAAAATTTTTGAAACAAGTTTTTCTCAAATATATTAGCTTTAATTTCAACAATTAAACCAAGGACTAAAATCAAGATATACTCTTAAAATTTTAATGAGAATAATGCCATATGGTAGTACTCCACAATTAATTTATTTAGCTCATTTTTGCATGTTATCGACGTTGACTATTTTGTCCCGGGTTCTTGTAATCGCTGAAACTGCTATTTGCACTTTAAACTAGGTGGTGTTCCAAACTCCGGGCATGTTTAGTCGTGTTTAGTGCCGTATTTGGTTTCTTTGTTGTACTCGTTGCCCCTAGCAACTCTTAACATTTGTCAAAAATTTGGGGACAAAAATACGCAAAAATCGGGGTTTTGTTCTTTTTTTGAACGTTGCCAGTAGTCGAGCTTTCGGTTCAGGTGAAACCTTACATGTATGAAATGAAAGCCCGAAAACAGTCCTTTCTTTTAAGACCAAATAAACCTATCCGACTTCGGCTCTTTTTTCCGCTAAAATTGTTCAAACTTAAAAATCTAAAAATAGCACATTTAGATTTAAGCCCATCCGCTGGTCACCATGCACAGCCGGAAGCGACGCTTTATGATCATTGGTATTGATATTTTCGAAATTATTCTTTAAAACAAAAACCGTGGATCGTAATTTTTATATAACGGGTCCAGATTTTTTATTTGTCTTGTTTTAAGACCAAAACGAATCAATATTTTCATTTAACAAAAAAGTTCACAGGGGCCACATACGAAAACAATACTGTGAAAAAATCCTAATTGTGGAGTACTACCATAATGCTTTTGCATTTTTTGAAAATTTAACATGAGTTGCATTTCTCTCTTCTTGAGTATGTAACCACTTGAGGAATACCGGATATTATGATTTTTTTTATATTTTACCATAGTAACGCACACTCAAAGACGGAAGCCCTTTTCTGATCAAGCTCTTTTTTGGACATTTTCCTGCAATAACGTTAGATTCTTTTCCCGTTTGTTTTGAATCAAATTTTGTATTTTCGTAACAAAATTGGTATTCTGTTGTGCTAAAGTCATTTTCTAGCCTATTTCAAGCATATTTGTGAAAATTTGGAAGATTTCCGTGAAAAAATCTACAATAATGGCGTCCATGGAAACACATCATCAAAATTTGCTTAACATTTGCATAGCAATCTATAATGCCTTGCGTTTCTATTCAAGCCGACTAAAAATTACAATTTTATGATTTACATACGGGGAAATATACTATATTGTGTAATTTTTATTTCTTCCGGGGAAATTATTAACGTTGTAAGCGTTACAAACAGCAAAACCAGCTGTACAGAATATAACGTTATTGACGATATTTTCAAAAATAAGCATGTTTGGTTGCTATGGGCATTTATGCTTAAAAACTGATATTTTTCCCAAAATTTTTGAAACAAGTTTTTCTCAAATATATTAGCTTTAATTTCAACAATTAAACCAAGGACTAAAATCAAGATATACTCTTAAAATTTTAATGAGAATAATGCCATAATGCTTTTGCATTTTTTGAAAATTTAACATGAGTTGCATTTCTCTCTTCTTGAGTATGTAACCACTTGAGGAATACCGGATATTATGATTTTTTTTTATATTTTACCATAGTAACGCACACTCAAAGACGGAAGCCCTTTTCTGATCAAGCTCTTTTTTGGACATTTTCCTGCAATAACGTTAGATTCTTTTCCCGTTTGTTTTGAATCAAATTTTGTATTTTCGTAACAAAATTGGTATTATGTTGTGCTAAAGTCATTTTCTAGCCTATTTCAAGCATATTTGTGAAAATTTGGAAGATTTCCGTGAAAAAATCTACAATAATGGCGTCCATGGAAACACATCATCAAAATTTGCTTAACATTTGCATAGCAATCTATAATGCCTTGCGTTTCTATTCAAGCCGACTAAAAATTACAATTTTATGATTTACATACGGGGAAATATACTATATTGTGTAATTTTTATTTCTTCCGGGGAAATTATTAACGTTGTAAGCGTTACAAACAGCAAAACCAGCTGTACAGAATATAACGTTATTGACGATATTTTCAAAAATAAGCATGTTTGGTTGCTATGGGCATTTATGCTTAAAAACTGATATTTTTCCCAAAATTTTTGAAACAAGTTTTTCTCAAATATATTAGCTTTAATTTCAACAATTAAACCAAGGACTAAAATCAAGATATACTCTTAAAATTTTAATGAGAATAATGCCATATGGTAGTACTCCACAATTAATTTATTTAGCTCATTTTTGCATGTGTTCGACGTTGACTATTTTGTCCCGGGTTCTTGTAATCGCTGAAACTGCTATTTGCACTTTAAACTAGGTGGTGTTCCAAACTCCGGGCATGTTTAGTCGTGTTTAGTGCCGTATTTGGTTTCTTTGTTGTACTCGTTGCCCCTAGCAACTCTTAACATTTGTCAAAAATTTGGGGACAAAAATACGCAAAAATCGGGGTTTTGTTCTTTTTTTGAACGTTGCCAGTAGTCGAGCTTTCGGTTCAGGTGAAACCTTACATGTATGAAATGAAAGCCCGAAAACAGTCCTTTCTTTTAAGACCAAATAAACCTATCCGACTTCGGCTCTTTTTTCCGCTAAAATTGTTCAAACTTAAAAATCTAAAAATAGCACATTTAGATTTAAGCCCATCCGCTGGTCACCATGCACAGCCGGAAGCGACGCTTTATGATCATTGGTATTGATATTTTCGAAATTATTCTTTAAAACAAAAACCGTGGATCGTAATTTTTATATAACGGGTCCAGATTTTTTATTTGTCTTGTTTTAAGACCAAAACGAATCAATATTTTCATTTAACAAAAAAGTTCACAGGGGCCACATACGAAAACAATACTGTGAAAAAATCCTAATTGTGGAGTACTACCATAATGCTTTTGCATTTTTTGAAAATTTAACATGAGTTGCATTTCTCTCTTCTTGAGTATGTAACCACTTGAGGAATACCGGATATTATGATTTTTTTTATATTTTACCATAGTAACGCACACTCAAAGACGGAAGCCCTTTTCTGATCAAGCTCTTTTTTGGACATTTTCCTGCAATAACGTTAGATTCTTTTCCCGTTTGTTTTGAATCAAATTTTGTATTTTCGTAACAAAATTGGTATTCTGTTGTGCTAAAGTCATTTTCTAGCCTATTTCAAGCATATTTGTGAAAATTTGGAAGATTTCCGTGAAAAAATCTACAATAATGGCGTCCATGGAAACACATCATCAAAATTTGCTTAACATTTGCATAGCAATCTATAATGCCTTGCGTTTCTATTCAAGCCGACTAAAAATTACAATTTTATGATTTACATACGGGGAAATATACTATATTGTGTAATTTTTATTTCTTCCGGGGAAATTATTAACGTTGTAAGCGTTACAAACAGCAAAACCAGCTGTACAGAATATAACGTTATTGACGATATTTTCAAAAATAAGCATGTTTGGTTGCTATGGGCATTTATGCTTAAAAACTGATATTTTTCCCAAAATTTTTGAAACAAGTTTTTCTCAAATATATTAGCTTTAATTTCAACAATTAAACCAAGGACTAAAATCAAGATATACTCTTAAAATTTTAATGAGAATAATGCCATATGGTAGTACTCCACAATTAATTTATTTAGCTCATTTTTGCATGTGTTCGACGTTGACTATTTTGTCCCGGGTTCTTGTAATCGCTGAAACTGCTATTTGCACTTTAAACTAGGTGGTGTTCCAAACTCCGGGCATGTTTAGTCGTGTTTAGTGCCGTATTTGGTTTCTTTGTTGTACTCGTTGCCCCTAGCAACTCTTAACATTTGTCAAAAATTTGGGGACAAAAATACGCAAAAATCGGGGTTTTGTTCTTTTTTTGAACGTTGCCAGTAGTCGAGCTTTCGGTTCAGGTGAAACCTTACATGTATGAAATGAAAGCCCGAAAACAGTCCTTTCTTTTAAGACCAAATAAACCTATCCGACTTCGGCTCTTTTTTCCGCTAAAATTGTTCAAACTTAAAAATCTAAAAATAGCACATTTAGATTTAAGCCCATCCGCTGGTCACCATGCACAGCCGGAAGCGACGCTTTATGATCATTGGTATTGATATTTTCGAAATTATTCTTTAAAACAAAAACCGTGGATCGTAATTTTTATATAACGGGTCCAGATTTTTTATTTGTCTTGTTTTAAGACCAAAACGAATCAATATTTTCATTTAACAAAAAAGTTCACAGGGGCCACATACGAAAACAATACTGTGAAAAAATCCTAATTGTGGAGTACTACCATAATGCTTTTGCATTTTTTGAAAATTTAACATGAGTTGCATTTCTCTCTTCTTGAGTATGTAACCACTTGAGGAATACCGGATATTATGATTTTTTTTATATTTTACCATAGTAACGCACACTCAAAGACGGAAGCCCTTTTCTGATCAAGCTCTTTTTTGGACATTTTCCTGCAATAACGTTAGATTCTTTTCCCGTTTGTTTTGAATCAAATTTTGTATTTTCGTAACAAAATTGGTATTCTGTTGTGCTAAAGTCATTTTCTAGCCTATTTCAAGCATATTTGTGAAAATTTGGAAGATTTCCGTGAAAAAATCTACAATAATGGCGTCCATGGAAACACATCATCAAAATTTGCTTAACATTTGCATAGCAATCTATAATGCCTTGCGTTTCTATTCAAGCCGACTAAAAATTACAATTTTATGATTTACATACGGGGAAATATACTATATTGTGTAATTTTTATTTCTTCCGGGGAAATTATTAACGTTGTAAGCGTTACAAACAGCAAAACCAGCTGTACAGAATATAACGTTATTGACGATATTTTCAAAAATAAGCATGTTTGGTTGCTATGGGCATTTATGCTTAAAAACTGATATTTTTCCCAAAATTTTTGAAACAAGTTTTTCTCAAATATATTAGCTTTAATTTCAACAATTAAACCAAGGACTAAAATCAAGATATACTCTTAAAATTTTAATGAGAATAATGCCATATGGTAGTACTCCACAATTAATTTATTTAGCTCATTTTTGCATGTGTTCGACGTTGACTATTTTGTCCCGGGTTCTTGTAATCGCTGAAACTGCTATTTGCACTTTAAACTAGGTGGTGTTCCAAACTCCGGGCATGTTTAGTCGTGTTTAGTGCCGTATTTGGTTTCTTTGTTGTACTCGTTGCCCCTAGCAACTCTTAACATTTGTCAAAAATTTGGGGACAAAAATACGCAAAAATCGGGGTTTTGTTCTTTTTTTGAACGTTGCCAGTAGTCGAGCTTTCGGTTCAGGTGAAACCTTACATGTATGAAATGAAAGCCCGAAAACAGTCCTTTCTTTTAAGACCAAATAAACCTATCCGACTTCGGCTCTTTTTTCCGCTAAAATTGTTCAAACTTAAAAATCTAAAAATAGCACATTTAGATTTAAGCCCATCCGCTGGTCACCATGCACAGCCGGAAGCGACGCTTTATGATCATTGGTATTGATATTTTCGAAATTATTCTTTAAAACAAAAACCGTGGATCGTAATTTTTATATAACGGGTCCAGATTTTTTATTTGTCTTGTTTTAAGACCAAAACGAATCAATATTTTCATTTAACAAAAAAGTTCACAGGGGCCACATACGAAAACAATACTGTGAAAAAATCCTAATTGTGGAGTACTACCATAATGCTTTTGCATTTTTTGAAAATTTAACATGAGTTGCATTTCTCTCTTCTTGAGTATGTAACCACTTGAGGAATACCGGATATTATGATTTTTTTTTATATTTTACCATAGTAACGCACACTCAAAGACGGAAGCCCTTTTCTGATCAAGCTCTTTTTTGGACATTTTCCTGCAATAACGTTAGATTCTTTTCCCGTTTGTTTTGAATCAAATTTTGTATTTTCGTAACAAAATTGGTATTCTGTTGTGCTAAAGTCATTTTCTAGCCTATTTCAAGCATATTTGTGAAAATTTGGAAGATTTCCGTGAAAAAATCTACAATAATGGCGTCCATGGAAACACATCATCAAAATTTGCTTAACATTTGCATAGCAATCTATAATGCCTTGCGTTTCTATTCAAGCCGACTAAAAATTACAATTTTATGATTTACATACGGGGAAATATACTATATTGTGTAATTTTTATTTCTTCCGGGGAAATTATTAACGTTGTAAGCGTTACAAACAGCAAAACCAGCTGTACAGAATATAACGTTATTGACGATATTTTCAAAAATAAGCATGTTTGGTTGCTATGGGCATTTATGCTTAAAAACTGATATTTTTCCCAAAATTTTTGAAACAAGTTTTTCTCAAATAAATTAGCTTTAATTTCAACAATTAAACCAAGGACTAAAATCAAGATATACTCTTAAAATTTTAATGAGAATAATGCCATATAATGCTTTTGCATTTTTTGAAAATTTAACATGAGTTGCATTTCTCTCTTCTTGAGTATGTAACCACTTGAGGAATACCGGATATTATGATTTTTTTTTATATTTTACCATAGTAACGCACACTCAAAGACGGAAGCCCTTTTCTGATCAAGCTCTTTTTTGGACATTTTCCTGCAATAACGTTAGATTCTTTTCCCGTTTGTTTTGAATCAAATTTTGTATTTTCGTAACAAAATTGGTATTCTGTTGTGCTAAAGTCATTTTCTAGCCTATTTCAAGCATATTTGTGAAAATTTGGAAGATTTCCGTGAAAAAATCTACAATAATGGCGTCCATGGAAACACATCATCAAAATTTGCTTAACATTTGCATAGCAATCTATAATGCCTTGCGTTTCTATTCAAGCCGACTAAAAATTACAATTTTATGATTTACATACGGGGAAATATACTATATTGTGTAATTTTTATTTCTTCCGGGGAAATTATTAACGTTGTAAGCGTTACAAACAGCAAAACCAGCTGTACAGAATATAACGTTATTGACGATATTTTCAAAAATAAGCATGTTTGGTTGCTATGGGCATTTATGCTTAAAAACTGATATTTTTCCCAAAATTTTTGAAACAAGTTTTTCTCAAATATATTAGCTTTAATTTCAACAATTAAACCAAGGACTAAGATCAAGATATACTCTTAAAATTTTAATGAGAATAATGCCATATGGTAGTACTCCACAATTAATTTATTTAGCTCATTTTTGCATGTGTTCGACGTTGACTATTTTGTCCCGGGTTCTTGTAATCGCTGAAACTGCTATTTGCACTTTAAACTAGGTGGTGTTCCAAACTCCGGGCATGTTTAGTCGTGTTTAGTGCCGTATTTGGTTTCTTTGTTGTACTCGTTGCCCCTAGCAACTCTTAACATTTGTCAAAAATTTGGGGACAAAAATACGCAAAAATCGGGGTTTTGTTCTTTTTTTGAACGTTGCCAGTAGTCGAGCTTTCGGTTCAGGTGAAACCTTACATGTATGAAATGAAAGCCCGAAAACAGTCCTTTCTTTTAAGACCAAATAAACCTATCCGACTTCGGCTCTTTTTTCCGCTAAAATTGTTCAAACTTAAAAATCTAAAAATAGCACATTTAGATTTAAGCCCATCCGCTGGTCACCATGCACAGCCGGAAGCGACGCTTTATGATCATTGGTATTGATATTTTCGAAATTATTCTTTAAAACAAAAACCGTGGATCGTAATTTTTATATAACGGGTCCAGATTTTTTATTTGTCTTGTTTTAAGACCAAAACGAATCAATATTTTCATTTAACAAAAAAGTTCACAGGGGCCACATACGAAAACAATACTGTGAAAAAATCCTAATTGTGGAGTACTACCATAATGCTTTTGCATTTTTTGAAAATTTAACATGAGTTGCATTTCTCTCTTCTTGAGTATGTAACCACTTGAGGAATACCGGATATTATGATTTTTTTTTATATTTTACCATAGTAACGCACACTCAAAGACGGAAGCCCTTTTCTGATCAAGCTCTTTTTTGGACATTTTCCTGCAATAACGTTAGATTCTTTTCCCGTTTGTTTTGAATCAAATTTTGTATTTTCGTAACAAAATTGGTATTCTGTTGTGCTAAAGTCATTTTCTAGCCTATTTCAAGCATATTTGTGAAAATTTGGAAGATTTCCGTGAAAAAATCTACAATAATGGCGTCCATGGAAACACATCATCAAAATTTGCTTAACATTTGCATAGCAATCTATAATGCCTTGCGTTTCTATTCAAGCCGACTAAAAATTACAATTTTATGATTTACATACGGGGAAATATACTATATTGTGTAATTTTTATTTCTTCCGGGGAAATTATTAACGTTGTAAGCGTTACAAACAGCAAAACCAGCTGTACAGAATATAACGTTATTGACGATATTTTCAAAAATAAGCATGTTTGGTTGCTATGGGCATTTATGCTTAAAAACTGATATTTTTCCCAAAATTTTTGAAACAAGTTTTTCTCAAATAAATTAGCTTTAATTTCAACAATTAAACCAAGGACTAAAATCAAGATATACTCTTAAAATTTTAATGAGAATAATGCCATATAATGCTTTTGCATTTTTTGAAAATTTAACATGAGTTGCATTTCTCTCTTCTTGAGTATGTAACCACTTGAGGAATACCGGATATTATGATTTTTTTTTATATTTTACCATAGTAACGCACACTCAAAGACGGAAGCCCTTTTCTGATCAAGCTCTTTTTTGGACATTTTCCTGCAATAACGTTAGATTCTTTTCCCGTTTGTTTTGAATCAAATTTTGTATTTTCGTAACAAAATTGGTATTCTGTTGTGCTAAAGTCATTTTCTAGCCTATTTCAAGCATATTTGTGAAAATTTGGAAGATTTCCGTGAAAAAATCTACAATAATGGCGTCCATGGAAACACATCATCAAAATTTGCTTAACATTTGCATAGCAATCTATAATGCCTTGCGTTTCTATTCAAGCCGACTAAAAATTACAATTTTATGATTTACATACGGGGAAATATACTATATTGTGTAATTTTTATTTCTTCCGGGGAAATTATTAACGTTGTAAGCGTTACAAACAGCAAAACCAGCTGTACAGAATATAACGTTATTGACGATATTTTCAAAAATAAGCATGTTTAGTTGCTATGGGCATTTATGCTTAAAAACTGATATTTTTCCCAAAATTTTTGAAACAAGTTTTTCTCAAATATATTAGCTTTACTTTCAACAATTAAACCAAGGACTAAAATCAAGATATACTCTTAAAATTTTAATGAGAATAATGCCATATGGTAGTACTCCACAATTAATTTATTTAGCTCATTTTTGCATGTGTTCGACGTTGACTATTTTGTCCCGGGTTCTTGTAATCGCTGAAACTGCTATTTGCACTTTAAACTAGGTGGTGTTCCAAACTCCGGGCATGTTTAGTCGTGTTTAGTGCCGTATTTGGTTTCTTTGTTGTACTCGTTGCCCCTAGCAACTCTTAACATTTGTCAAAAATTTGGGGACAAAAATACGCAAAAATCGGGGTTTTGTTCTTTTTTTGAACGTTGCCAGTAGTCGAGCTTTCGGTTCAGGTGAAACCTTACATGTATGAAATGAAAGCCCGAAAACAGTCCTTTCTTTTAAGACCAAATAAACCTATCCGACTTCGGCTCTTTTTTCCGCTAAAATTGTTCAAACTTAAAAATCTAAAAATAGCACATTTAGATTTAAGCCCATCCGCTGGTCACCATGCACAGCCGGAAGCGACGCTTTATGATCATTGGTATTGATATTTTCGAAATTATTCTTTAAAACAATAACCGTGGATCGTAATTTTTATATAACGGGTCCAGATTTTTTATTTGTCTTGTTTTAAGACCAAAACGAATCAATATTTTCATTTAACAAAAAAGTTCACAGGGGCCACATACGAAAACAATACTGTGAAAAAATCCTAATTGTGGAGTACTACCATAATGCTTTTGCATTTTTTGAAAATTTAACATGAGTTGCATTTCTCTCTTCTTGAGTATGTAACCACTTGAGGAATACCGGATATTATGATTTTTTTTTATATTTTACCATAGTAACGCACACTCAAAGACGGAAGCCCTTTTCTGATCAAGCTCTTTTTTGGACATTTTCCTGCAATAACGTTAGATTCTTTTCCCGTTTGTTTTGAATCAAATTTTGTATTTTCGTAACAAAATTGGTATTCTGTTGTGCTAAAGTCATTTTCTAGCCTATTTCAAGCATATTTGTGAAAATTTGGAAGATTTCCGTGAAAAAATCTACAATAATGGCGTCCATGGAAACACATCATCAAAATTTGCTTAACATTTGCATAGCAATCTATAATGCCTTGCGTTTCTATTCAAGCCGACTAAAAATTACAATTTTATGATTTACATACGGGGAAATATACTATATTGTGTAATTTTTATTTCTTCCGGGGAAATTATTAACGTTGTAAGCGTTACAAACAGCAAAACCAGCTGTACAGAATATAACGTTATTGACGATATTTTCAAAAATAAGCATGTTTGGTTGCTATGGGCATTTATGCTTAAAAACTGATATTTTTCCCAAAATTTTTGAAACAAGTTTTTCTCAAATATATTAGCTTTAATTTCAACAATTAAACCAAGGACTAAAATCAAGATATACTCTTAAAATTTTAATGAGAATAATGCCATATGGTAGTACTCCACAATTAATTTATTTAGCTCATTTTTGCATGTGTTCGACGTTGACTATTTTGTCCCGGGTTCTTGTAATCGCTGAAACTGCTATTTGCACTTTAAACTAGGTGGTGTTCCAAACTCCGGGCATGTTTAGTCGTGTTTAGTGCCGTATTTGGTTTCTTTGTTGTACTCGTTGCCCCTAGCAACTCTTAACATTTGTCAAAAATTTGGGGACAAAAATACGCAAAAATCGGGGTTTTGTTCTTTTTTTGAACGTTGCCAGTAGTCGAGCTTTCGGTTCAGGTGAAACCTTACATGTATGAAATGAAAGCCCGAAAACAGTCCTTTCTTTTAAGACCAAATAAACCTATCCGACTTCGGCTCTTTTTTCCGCTAAAATTGTTCAAACTTAAAAATCTAAAAATAGCACATTTAGATTTAAGCCCATCCGCTGGTCACCATGCACAGCCGGAAGCGACGCTTTATGATCATTGGTATTGATATTTTCGAAATTATTCTTTAAAACAATAACCGTGGATCGTAATTTTTATATAACGGGTCCAGATTTTTTATTTGTCTTGTTTTAAGACCAAAACGAATCAATATTTTCATTTAACAAAAAAGTTCACAGGGGCCACATACGAAAACAATACTGTGAAAAAATCCTAATTGTGGAGTACTACCATAATGCTTTTGCATTTTTTGAAAATTTAACATGAGTTGCATTTCTCTCTTCTTGAGTATGTAACCACTTGAGGAATACCGGATATTATGATTTTTTTTTTATATTTTACCATAGTAACGCACACTCAAAGACGGAAGCCCTTTTCTGATCAAGCTCTTTTTTGGACATTTTCCTGCAATAACGTTAGATTCTTTTCCCGTTTGTTTTGAATCAAATTTTGTATTTTCGTAACAAAATTGGTATTCTGTTGTGCTAAAGTCATTTTCTAGCCTATTTCAAGCATATTTGTGAAAATTTGGAAGATTTCCGTGAAAAAATCTACAATAATGGCGTCCATGGAAACACATCATCAAAATTTGCTTAACATTTGCATAGCAATCTATAATGCCTTGCGTTTCTATTCAAGCCGACTAAAAATTACAATTTTATGATTTACATACGGGGAAATATACTATATTGTGTAATTTTTATTTCTTCCGGGGAAATTATTAACGTTGTAAGCGTTACAAACAGCAAAACCAGCTGTACAGAATATAACGTTATTGACGATATTTTCAAAAATAAGCATGTTTGGTTGCTATGGGCATTTATGCTTAAAAACTGATATTTTTCCCAAAATTTTTGAAACAAGTTTTTCTCAAATATATTAGCTTTAATTTCAACAATTAAACCAAGGACTAAAATCAAGATATACTCTTAAAATTTTAATGAGAATAATGCCATATGGTAGTACTCCACAATTAATTTATTTAGCTCATTTTTGCATGTGTTCGACGTTGACTATTTTGTCCCGGGTTCTTGTAATCGCTGAAACTGCTATTTGCACTTTAAACTAGGTGGTGTTCCAAACTCCGGGCATGTTTAGTCGTGTTTAGTGCCGTATTTGGTTTCTTTGTTGTACTCGTTGCCCCTAGCAACTCTTAACATTTGTCAAAAATTTGGGGACAAAAATACGCAAAAATCGGGGTTTTGTTCTTTTTTTGAACGTTGCCAGTAGTCGAGCGTTCGGTTCAGGTGAAACCTTACATGTATGAAATGAAAGCCCGAAAACAGTCCTTTCTTTTAAGACCAAATAAACCTATCCGACTTCGGCTCTTTTTTCCGCTAAAATTGTTCAAACTTAAAAATCTAAAAATAGCACATTTAGATTTAAGCCCATCCGCTGGTCACCATGCACAGCCGGAAGCGACGCTTTATGATCATTGGTATTGATATTTTCGAAATTATTCTTTAAAACAATAACCGTGGATCGTAATTTTTATATAACGGGTCCAGATTTTTTATTTGTCTTGTTTTAAGACCAAAACGAATCAATATTTTCATTTAACAAAAAAGTTCACAGGGGCCACATACGAAAACAATACTGTGAAAAAATCCTAATTGTGGAGTACTACCATAATGCTTTTGCATTTTTTGAAAATTTAACATGAGTTGCATTTCTCTCTTCTTGAGTATGTAACCACTTGAGGAATACCGGATATTATGATTTTTTTTTATATTTTACCATAGTAACGCACACTCAAAGACGGAAGCCCTTTTCTGATCAAGCTCTTTTTTGGACATTTTCCTGCAATAACGTTAGATTCTTTTCCCGTTTGTTTTGAATCAAATTTTGTATTTTCGTAACAAAATTGGTATTCTGTTGTGCTAAAGTCATTTTCTAGCCTATTTCAAGCATATTTGTGAAAATTTGGAAGATTTCCGTGAAAAAATCTACAATAATGGCGTCCATGGAAACACATCATCAAAATTTGCTTAACATTTGCATAGCAATCTATAATGCCTTGCGTTTCTATTCAAGCCGACTAAAAATTACAATTTTATGATTTACATACGGGGAAATATACTATATTGTGTAATTTTTATTTCTTCCGGGGAAATTATTAACGTTGTAAGCGTTACAAACAGCAAAACCAGCTGTACAGAATATAACGTTATTGACGATATTTTCAAAAATAAGCATGTTTGGTTGCTATGGGCATTTATGCTTAAAAACTGATATTTTTCCCAAAATTTTTGAAACAAGTTTTTCTCAAATATATTAGCTTTAATTTCAACAATTAAACCAAGGACTAAAATCAAGATATACTCTTAAAATTTTAATGAGAATAATGCCATATGGTAGTACTCCACAATTAATTTATTTAGCTCATTTTTGCATGTGTTCGACGTTGACTATTTTGTCCCGGGTTCTTGTAATCGCTGAAACTGCTATTTGCACTTTAAACTAGGTGGTGTTCCAAACTCCGGGCATGTTTAGTCGTGTTTAGTGCCGTATTTGGTTTCTTTGTTGTACTCGTTGCCCCTAGCAACTCTTAACATTTGTCAAAAATTTGGGGACAAAAATACGCAAAAATCGGGGTTTTGTTCTTTTTTTGAACGTTGCCAGTAGTCGAGCTTTCGGTTCAGGTGAAACCTTACATGTATGAAATGAAAGCCCGAAAACAGTCCTTTCTTTTAAGACCAAATAAACCTATCCGACTTCGGCTCTTTTTTCCGCTAAAATTGTTCAAACTTAAAAATCTAAAAATAGCACATTTAGATTTAAGCCCATCCGCTGGTCACCATGCACAGCCGGAAGCGACGCTTTATGATCATTGGTATTGATATTTTCGAAATTATTCTTTAAAACAATAACCGTGGATCGTAATTTTTATATAACGGGTCCAGATTTTTTATTTGTCTTGTTTTAAGACCAAAACGAATCAATATTTTCATTTAACAAAAAAGTTCACAGGGGCCACATACGAAAACAATACTGTGAAAAAATCCTAATTGTGGAGTACTACCCAAGTCAAGGTTTTCTGATCCACTTGATCAGAAAACCTTGACTTGGGAAGATGCCAATCCCGCAACCCCCAAAACTTACAAAAATTATTTGTTTTTTTTTTTTTTTTAAATCTTGGATGCGCCCCTCACCGAGTCATTTAGCAGACACCTTATATCATTATTTTCTCATGTATAATTTGCATGGTTTTGCAGGGGATATTGTGCAACATTGGAACATTGTTGTAGCTCCTTTTTATTCCAGAGAATCTTAAGAGTCATCCTCTTGTTTCGACGTTTGTGAGTCTAATATGCTTGTTATATGCATTAAGTTAATGTAATGTGTTCTTGGAGTGTCGCTTTTAGGTAATTTTAAATTTTGTCCTTTGTCTCTTTCCTTTGAAATTTTATTTTGAGTTTTTTAACTTGTTTTTATTTCTGTTTTTTTCTGTTTTAATAATTTATTTATTTTTTATTTTATTTTATTTTATTTTATTTTATTTTATTTTATTTTATTTTATTTTATTTTATTTTATTTTATTTTATTTTATTTTTATTTTATTTTATTTTATTTTATTTTATTTTATTTTATTTTATTTTATTTTATTTTTATTTATTTTATTTTATTTTATTTTATTTTATTTTTTATTTTATTTTATTTTAATTTATTTTATTTTATTTTATTTTATTTTTTATTTTATTTTATTTTTTATTTTATTTTATTTTATCATATCCAACTATATCGGTCATAATCAAGTTACATAACTCTGCTCAAATACCACATACTGGTTGCCGAATGACCTTGAATTGGTTACAGCTATCGCTTGCTCTCATGATTTCAAATAATTCTATATTTATTTTACAAAATTAATTGATTTAAATCTTAATCCTAAAAAAATAATTTCTTATACTGTTCTATCCTTGTCCGTCCGTCTGTTCGTCCATTCGTTTGTCAGTCCGTCCGTAACATAATTTTCGTCACAGTTTTCTCAGCAACTACATGACACAGAGGTCTGATATTTTGTGTATAGCTTTCTCCTATAGTACCACATGGTGTATACTGATTTCATCCTCCTAACTACTTCCTGTTTACCGAATACTTTGATTTAGTTTATTTTATTTTATTTTATTTTATTTACTATTATTGTGATATATTGTGGGTATTTATTGAATGGTAGAGTTTAATTAGTTGAACATTTTAAAATGTCATAAAGTATAATAATTTAAGTTAGAATAATGAAACTTGCAATCCTTTCATTAAAAATGTACTTAACAATATGCAATAGTTTCAACACTAAATTAGCTACTACCCCCCTTTTTTTAAATCCATACAAAGAAAAAGGGGAACGTTAAGTAAACGAGTCAGTCGAATAATCAATTTACGGTGAATTTCTTGCTGGTCAAACTTATGCTTGATAAATGATATTAAATGGGGAGCCATTAAGATGCATTCACATGAGGATTAATATTGCATACATGTATATACATGTATTTCCTATGTATCGAACCGGATTTGGTCAGTCAGTTTGTCAGTATAGACATGATAGATGTATTTAGATTTACATGTAGCTTAAGAATTCAATTTTTTCAAGGTTAAGCGTCAATGAAACTAGGCATAATTATATGAAATTACAACTTGAAATTCTTAATATGTGATTTCTAAGTAATAAAAAAATTATACATTTTTCATACCTTTAATATCGTCCTAGTTTATAACCTGGAGACTTCATCCGTAAAATAGATCAATATGTTACGTTTATTTTATGGCTATATTTATAATCCGTAGACAATAAAACCGTTGAATACACAAGAAAAGTGGCCATTTAAATACTCATAAGAATTTAGTTACTGCTATAGATTTTCTGCACTTAAAGGGGAGACTGATAACAGGTGTAAAATGTCTTACCCGCCCGGCTTTTTTGGAATTTTTCATTTTTTATGTAGCAGAAATTTTTCATCTCTTTTATTCAGCGTATATTTTCTTCTCTACTGCTGCTGCCAAAATATTTTCCTCAAATATCAGATTCATTTTTTCTGACCAAAGACACTCCTCTTTCAATTTAGGCCATAATACAATAATTCCTAGATTCTCATCCCAATTTCTTAAAAATATAGGGTGGGCGAATTTACTTTTTATTTTTTCTGCAATATGAATTGACCAACACTTAACATAATTTGCCAAAAATCAATTTTTTTTTTGAAGGGGCTTAAAAATCGGGGCGGGAGGGGATGAGAAACTAGAATTTTTTTATTGGCCTTAAATTGTCGCCTCCATCCTACATGCGGACTGGGTAACAGAATCGGATTGAATACGTCTAATGCCAAACATACATGTATGAATGCAAACAAGAAAATGAATTCACGGAACTTAACTGTGACCTATCGATGACTTTATAAATTTCTGTGCGCTCCTTTTCTTTAACATGTAAATGATTTGAAAATTATTGGAAAGGTACAGCGGCGGATCCACAACAAATTTTGAAAGAGGGGGAAATAACTTACTAATGGGGCCACTCTGGCCATGCTTCAATGATTTTCAACTTTTTCGACAAAAGAGGGGTCCCAATCCCGCGACCCTTTGCCCCCTTTTAATCTGCCAATAGGTTAGATTAAACTAAAAATCGCACAGAAAGAACAGACAAACCAAAGTTGTCACTAACGGCAGAAGAAAATCAAATTGCAATGGTGTTGGCAGGCATTTTAGAAGAAATGGTGGATTGAGCTAGGACTTATGGCATCTTAATTACTTCTCTCCCCCCTAATCTTTGCGATCAAAAGGTGTGGTATTTATTAAAACTTAACATTTATGCACTAAACGGGTAGCGCTAAGTTTGTTGGTAAAACCATGTAAGAGTACCCAAAACTTCGGTTTGGTCCATTCTGTCCTCATCTAGCGACTGGAATATATGCCATGTGGTTACCTGTACCAGACCCCGGTGCCACAAAACTTCAAAATGACTTAAGTCTGAGAATATTCTCAACCCCCATAGTAAACCAAATGAGTTGAGAATATTCTCAGACTTAAGTATATTTCTAAGTTTTTTGGCGCCGGGGCCTGGGATAGCCCTGTTGTCTTGCATGTCGTGTCGTCAGGCTATGGTGCGGAATCAACCCGCACTACAAAGAAAAGCGGTTTATTGTGTTGGGAAAAATTCTGTGGTCTCGCGTAACCCGTAAGGGTTCTGTATAGCGAATAGTCCCGCAGCAGCGCTGATCTTGTAGGAAAAAATCAACCTAAGAGCACTCAGAAACTCAACATCAAGTTAGCAGCTTTGCCCACAAAACGATTTGAAGTGTGCCTTGGGTGGTTGAATGAGGTAGTCCTGTCATAATGAATGAAGGGGTTGCCACTTACAAAGTCACGACTCGTAAGGCTTATATACGGCAAAACCGGACCGCTTACCATTGAGGTGTATTGGGGAAAATGTCAGATCCCTCGCACATTAAAGGACCTGCTGCTGTTCTCGATAAAGGTAGAGCCCATATGTTCAACATGCAAGAGGCTTACTACTCACCCCTCTTTTTCCGGACGCAGTTTAACGTCCATCCTCGATTGGCCCTGTGTACTTACATGTATTTCGTCCACTTATGTTCATTTTATCTCTCATTTTATGTCCGTCTCCCAGATATAGCCGAATGCATGATGCTCGAGAGCAAAACAATAACTTACTAACTATAACTATTTGATTAACTAACTGCTAACTACGCAACTGGATCCTCGCTAGTTTAAGAACCCTTTCTGTAGATCCTCATACATGTACATGTAATAGTAGATACCGTATGATCCATTGCAGAGGACTTAATTACTCAATCCATTACACCCTGGCAGTCATCTCCGATTGGCCTCGTGTTACCATTTCGTTCACTTGATCATCATTTCACGTTCATTTTATGAACTTCTATCATTTTTATCTCCTGATATAGCAGAATTCAAACTGCTTTGAGCGAAGCAATAGATAACCAAATCTTGTCTACTTGAAATTTAGAAAAGGTGTGAATCCGAGCAGTAAGTCCTTAAACAAAGCACACTACAAATTATAAAACCCCATAGTATTCCTTGAGTTCTGAAAAAAAACCTCGCAGAAAATGAAAAAAAAAACTCTTTGCCTCTATCAATTCATTGTTAAGCAAAAAAAAAACAGATCAAATGAGAAAAAATCAAATAAAAAAGAATAAATGTAACAAGAGGCTCCCAGGAGCCTGAATCGCTCACCTGACATATGTGCCTGAAGTAAAGGTTATAAGGCAAAATCTTTTTAACGTTGAAAGGGTCATAAGATTAATAAGGGGTCATCTGACAATATGGTGGATCTAAAGGTGCTGATCACTTTTGTTCTCAATCAAAATCTAAAAATCTGTCACCCTTTTTGAGTTATTCGCAAAAAAATGCAGTTTAACCTAATGTTCTATTTTTAGCCACAGCGGCCATGTTTTATAACCAATCAAAAATCCCCACAACAGTTCTATACACCTAATAATAATAAACAATAATACCAAGTTTTGTTCCATTTGGACTTAAAGTGTCAGAGGAGTTAACGTTTTCAATGTAATGAGGAAATGCTGTTAAAATGCTAAATTTTGACATTCTAAGGACAATAACTCCTAAAAGGAAAGGTCCTACAACGTTGACCCTATTACATATTTTGTAGATCTTGATGTGCTTAACAATATGCAATTTAAATTTCTCAAATATCTAGTATAGTTTTCAAGATATTGAGCTAAACAGGAGCAAAATTTGCAAAAAATCCACAAAAAGGGCAATAACTCCTACATGGGTTGTTGGATTTTCTTCAAAATTTCAGAGCTGGTAGATCTTGAGGTGCTGGTCACTTTTGTTCTCAATCAAAATTTTGAAATCTGTCACCGTTTT
The DNA here is from genome assembly GCA_963971305.1 of Arcuatula senhousia. Lineage (NCBI taxonomy): Eukaryota > Metazoa > Mollusca > Bivalvia > Mytilida > Mytilidae > Arcuatula > Arcuatula senhousia. The sequence continues at coordinate 36,939 of CAXARO010001517.1, forward strand.
AGAGTTATTTGCAAAAAACTGCATTTTACCCCTATGTTCTATTTTTACAAAAATGTAGCTACAGCGGCCATGTTTTACGACCAATCAAAAATCCCCACATCAGTTCTATACACCTAATGCTAATAAACAACTATACCAAGTTTGGTTCCATTTGGACTTAAAGTGTCAGAGGAGTTGACGTTTTCAATGTAATGAGGAAATGCTGTTAAAATGCTAAATTTTGACGTTCTAAGGGCAATAACTCCTAAAAGGAAAGGTCCTACAACGTTGACCCTTTTACATATTTTGTAGATCTTGATGTGCTTAACAATATGCAATTTAAATTTCTCAAATATCTAGTATAGTTTTCAAGATATTGAGCTAAACAGGTGCAAAATTTGCAAAAAATCCACAAAAAGGGCAATAACTCCTACATGGGTCGTTGGATTTTCTTCAAAATTTCAGGGTAGGTAGATCTTGAGGTGCTGATTACTTTTACCCTTGCCAGAATTTTGATATATGTAGCCGTTTTTGAGTTATTTGCAAAAAACTGCATTTTACCCCTATGTTCTATTTTTAGCCATCGCGGCCACGTTTTACGACGAATCAAAAATCCCCACATCAGTTCTAAGCACCTAATGCTAATGAACAACCATACCAAGTTTGGTTGCAATTGGTGTCAGAGGAGTTAACGTTTAAAAAGTTTACGGACGACGGACGACGGACGGACGACGGACGCCAAGTGATGACAAGAGCTCACATGACCCTTCGGGTCAGGTGAGCTAAAAAGGTAAAAAAATATCACAGATTTTTTTTATCACAGATAACTTTTCATAAATAGTAATTTCTAATAAAAAGCTTCGCCGAGCGCAGCATGATACGACCGCAACATGTTGAACCCTGTACATTTTAGGCCCAATATGGATAGTCTATTGCTCTGGACACATGCAGCCCATGGTGGACTGACAAAGGTTTTTGACACATGCTGCTCTGGTGGACTTTCGACCCAGGGGGTAAAAATATAAATTTTCAATTTTGTATTCTACTCTTGCAAAAAAATTGTCAAAATCGGACAAGAATTAAAAAAAATCAATTTCGGCCCCTTTTGGCCCCTTATTATGTAACAGGTGAAAAAGGGGTGGGGTTGCAAAAATAATTTCTCAAATTTGGATTCACTACTTGATAAAAATAAACTTGCACAAAAAAATTTCAAAAACAAACCAGAAATAAAAGTTTTTATTACGGCCCCTTTTGGCCCCTAATTACAAAACAAGTGAAAAAGGGGATGGTCACAAAAATTAATTCTCAAATTTGGATTCACTACCTGACAAGAATAAACTTGCAAAAAAAAATTTTAAAATCGGACCACAAATAAAAAAGTTTTGATTTTGGCCCCATTTGGCCCCTAATTACGTAATAGGGGAAAAAAGGGGGGCGCAAAAATTAATTCTTAATTGTGTAAATGAGCTGAACATTTAAGCAAGCAACAGCTTCTCTCTACCTGCTATAGTTTTCATTTCATAGGCCAAAAACATGAAAAAACATTATTTTAGGGGCTGTAGCCCCTATAAGGGGTCATCTGACAACTTCGACCGTATGGAGTTTTTTGTAGAGCTAAATGAGTTGAACAATTAAGCAAGCAACAGCTTTTTGCTATCTGCAATAATTTTCATACTATAGGGCAAAAACATGAAAAAATGCTATTTTTCACCTTTAAGGGGCCGTAACCCCTATAAGGGGTCTTCTGACAACTTCGACCAAATGGAGACTTTTGTAGAAATTTTGATCCTGAAGCAGTAGGGTGGCATCAGATTTCATCTATCCCTTATACTTTTTGAATTACAAGCCAAAAACAGTAGTCTGACCCCTTGGTCTATTTTTAGCCACGGCGGCCATGTTTTTTGACGAATCAGAAATTGAAACATTACTATAGTGCAGGACACCCTAATGATCAATCATACCAAGTTTCATTGAATTCTGTTCAGTAGTTTCAGAGGAGTGGATTTTGAAAAAGTTATTGTAAGAACAAACAAAAAAGTTACAATTTTGGCCCCTTTTGGCCCTTAATTTCCAAACGAAAAAAGGGGGGACTCCCAAAATCAATCCCATCCATCCTTTAATGGTAAGAAATATCATTGTCAAATTTCATTGCATTTGGATAACTAGAACTAAAGTTATCGTGTATACACTAAAGTTAACGGACGACGACGACGACGACGACAACGACAACGACAACGACAACGACGACAGCATCATACCATTATACGTCCGCAAATTTTTTGCGGTCGTATAAAAACCATGCTTATTAGACATGCAAAAAAAAATAAACTGACAGAAAGTTTTCACGGTGTATGACTTTTAACAACAACAACAACAAAAGACAATTGCAAAAAATGGTCGACAATGCAACATTTTATCATTAGAATAAAAAGCTTCGCCGAGCGCAGCATGATACGACCGCAACATGTTGAACCCTGTACATTTTAGGCCCAATATGGATAGTCTATTGCTCTGGACACATGCAGCCCATGGTTGACTGACAAAGGTTTTTGACACATGCTGCTCTGGTGGACTTTCGACCCAGGGGGTAAAAATATAAATTTTCAATTTTGTATTCTACTCTTGCAAAAAAATTGTCAAAATTGGACAAGAATTAAAAAAAAATCAATTTCGGCCCCTTTTGGCCCCTTATTATGTAACAGGTGAAAAAGGGGTTGGGTTGCAAAAATAATTTCTCAAATTTGGATTCACTACTTGACAAAAATAAACTTGCAAAAAAAAATTTCAAAAACAAACCAGAAATAAAAAAAGTTTTGATTACGGCCCCTTTTGGCCCCTAATTACAAAACAAGTGAAAAAGGGGATGGTCACAAAACTTACTTCTCAAATTTGGATTCACTACCTGACAAGAATAAACTTGCAAAAATTTTTTTTTAAATATGACCACAAATAAAAAAGTTTCGATTTTGGCCCCATTTGGCCCCTAATTACGTAATAGGGGAAAAAGAGGGGGGTCGCAAAAATTAATTATTAATTAAAGTTTGTTTTTGCCTACAAAAACGATGTCTCCCCCCGTTTCCCCAAAAAGTTCCAAGTTCAAAGGACCATAACTCCCACAAACATTTGAGAATCAAAATTTCCTGGTAACATGCACAACTACATATGATGTTCTTCCTATATACCAAGTTTCATTGAATTCGGTTCAGTAGTTTCAGAGGAGTTGCGCTGACAAGATGATAAATGAGGATTTTCAGCAATTTTCTAAGTTCAAAGGGCCGTAACTCCTTCAAAAATTTGAGGATCAAAATTTCCTGGTAACATGCACAACTACATATGGTGTCCTTCCTATATATCAAGTTTTGTTGAATTCGGTTCAGTAGTTTCAGAGGAGTTGCGCTGACAAGATGATAAATAAGGATTTTCAGCAATTTTCTAAGTTCAAAGGGCTGTTACTCCTACAAAAATTTGAGGATCAAAATTTCCTGGTAATATGCACAACTACATATGGTGTCCTTCCTATATACCAAGTTTCATTGAATTCAGTTCAGTAGTTTCAGAGGAGTTGCGCTGACAAGATGATAATTGAGGATTTTCAGCAATTTTCTAAGTTCAAAGGGCCGTAACTCCTACAAAAATTTGAGGATCAAAATTTCCTGGTAATATGCACAACTACATATGGTGTCCTTCCTATATACCAAGTTTCATTGAATTCGGTTCAGTAGTTTCAGAGGAGTTGCGCTGACAAGATGATATTTGAGGATTTTCAGCAATTTTCTAAGTTCAAAGGGCCATAACTCCCACAAAAATTTGAGGATCAAAATTTCCTGGTAATATGCACAACTACATATGGTGTCCTTCCTATATACCAAGTTTCGTTGAATTTGGTTCAGTAGTTTCAGAGGAGTTGCGCTGACAAACTTTGTGACGGACAGACGGACGGACGGACAGACGGACGGACGGACACGACAAAAACAATATGTCTCCCCACAAAAGTGGGGGGAGACATAATTGTGTAAATGAGCTGAACATTTAAGCAAGCAACAGCTTCTCTCTACCTGCTATAGTTTTCATTTCATAGGCCAAAAACATGAAAAAACATTATTTTAGGGGCTGTAGCCCCTATAAGGGGTTATCTGACAACTTCGACCTTATGGAGTTTTTGGTAGAGCTAAATGAGCTGAACAATTAAGCAAGCAACAGCTTTTTGCTATCTGCAATAATTTTCATACTATAGGGCAAAAACATGAAAAAATGCTATTTTTCACCTTTATGGGGCCGTAACCCCTATAAGGGGTCTTCTGACAACTTTGACCAAATGGAGACTATTATAGAACTTTTGATCCTGAAGCAGTAGGGTGGCACCAGATTTCATATATTCCTTATACTTTTTGAATTACAAGCCAAAAACAGTAGTCTGACCCCCCTGGTCTATTTTTAGCCACGGCGGCCATGTTTTTTGACGAATCAGAAATTGAAACATTCCAAAAGTGCAGGACACCGTAATGATCAATCATACCAAGTTTCATTGAATTCTGTTCAGTAGTTTCAGAGGAGAAGATTTTGAAAAAGTTATTGTAAGAACAAACAAAAAAGTTACAATTTTGGCCCCTTTTTGCCCTTAATTTCCAAACGAAAAAAGGGGGGACTCCCAAAATCAATCCCATCCATCCTTTAATGGTAAGAAATATCATTGTCAAATTTCATTGCATTTGGATAACTAGAACTAAAGTTATCGTGTATACACTAAAGTTAACAGACGACGACGACAACGACGACGACGACGACGACGACGACGACGACAGCATCATACCATTATACGTCCGCAAATTTTTTGCGGTCGTATAAAAAAGACTGCTATCTACCAATTTTTCCTATTGTCCTTTTAAGATAATGTTAACAATCATTCACGGGACACCGCCCAATTTTGACTGTCTTCAGATTTTCAGTGTCAACCATAGCCAGTATTACCCCTTGAAAACAGTCATTTTGTCTGGTATCCCCTGTGATTAAAAGATGGATGGTTTCATAAAAAAAAAATAAGTGAAATAATGAAATATCAAATTAGAAAATATACAGATAGGTTTAATGGTAAGCAATGGAAACCGATAAAGTTCATTTACAGAAATCTTTGGATACCATGCCTAATGAAAAATAATGTCAATATTTAAGGGAAGATCAAATAGTAATCCAATCATAACAAGAACAGATTCTAGGTCCCCCGCCCGTTTAGTGAGACAAAATCTAAGTCGACTCGTTTAACAGGAAGTAGATAAGCGACAGATCTGAAAACACATCCAACCATATGGGACCCCTATCTGAAGCATACCAAATTTCCAAAGTCTATGATTAATAATTTTTGGGCAAGCTGTTACAAAAATAAGTGTAAAGATGGACGGACAGATGGACACCGGCATTTTTATCTCCTCGTTGCGACGGGGGACAATAAAATATAAGGGCCCAATTTTGCCCCCAAATTTTGAAATTATTAAAATGAGCTAAAAGTATGAGATATATACTTTAAATTAGTTAAACTTTACTATATCAGCATTATTTTGTTTAAAGTGATCCATTATGGTGTTGAAATAATTACCAAAAGTGACTAAAAAATCGTGAGTTGGTAAAAAACTGTCAAAAACCTGCAATTTTGAAGTGGTTTTCAGCAAATTTAACTATGAGCCACACAGAGTACCACTACAATAATATATGTGGATAATCATTTTTAATATAGAAACAGACCGCAAAAATATCTTTGTGGTACTCTGTGTGGCTTATTGTTAAATTTGCCAAAAATACTCAAAATTTGCATGATTTTTACACTTTTTCACAAAAATGCCATTTTCACATAATTTGATGACGTCACTGTGACATAATAAACAAGATTTGATTAAAATTTATGTTATTTTACTATACCTTGTTCATCTAAGAACTGATCTAGAATAATTTAACTTCAGTTCAACTATTTTTAAAAAATGGTAAATTAGGGGGCCAAATTTAGCACTTATCATATCTTGTCCACGAATGAAAGCAGAGAAGCGGATAAAGATACATGTAAACGGAAAACCGTCATTATCATAACCATGCAACACTCTTGTCGCGAGTGAATAAAAAAGTTTTAAAGATAAACATGATTATATATTCAAAATGACTAGATATCTTTCAGAACATGCTTTGAGTTGTGGTACACATGTGTTAAATGCCAGTAACAAGTAACCCTGGGATTTAGTAGTCGAGAGAAAGAACTGTGTCTCGAGTGATTACATGTATAAGGAAAGGCTTGAAACAATATACAAAAACCATAACATAATACGATCGCAAAAAAAAAAATGCGGTCGTATTATAAGTTTTTAAACTATCATAATAACTGTGTGTTCTATTGTTAAAATGTTCCTTTTCACATAGTTGTTTTTCTTGGTATAAACTGTAAACGTGGAAATTTTCGCATTGGGGTTATTTTCGCTAAATTCGCAAATTCAAATCATCCACGAAAATTTACCCCACGCGAATTGCTTAATCATTAAGAAAATAATATAGATAATTAGAAAGAATGCAAAATTATCCCCCTGCCCGAAAGATTTCATTAACAAAAACACGAAAATATCACCCCGTGAAAATTTCAACGTTTACAGTAAACAAATTTCGGTCAGACAAACTGACACAACAAAGTTAAAATCTATGGATCTTGATTTCACGACATCAATGAATAATTATAAGGAAGTGATGCTCGTTTGAAAAATGTCATGTAACATGCATAATCCATTTAAAATTTCTGATGATACAATTTTCCTTATATGTGGATCCTCATCGCCGACACAAAGCCAGGCTTCGTCATCATCTCCGCTCGTCTGCTCTTAGCGCATTCATTCTGGCAACTATGACATCAGGGGTCACGTGATGAGTAAGCCTCCCAGTGCGACGAATAATGTCATCCATACAAATAAACCTGCTCCTGTTGATCTGCTTGTGTTTCCAAGTGCTGTAGTAACTGTGTTACAATCGGATACTGTAATAAAGATAATGTTCATAGTGATGAACATCACTGCCAAATTTCAGAGCAATTGAATTATATTAAATCGTTTGTTTCTATTTTTGTGTTTTAGTGTTGTCTGTTTCTTCGTGCTTGCTGATCTCGTTCTTGTTTTTTTTTTACTGTTCTTACTTTTGACATTTTGAATTTCCCATTGGAGCCTTTGTTTCTTTCCTCTAATGCATTATATCTATACACTTGGACAAAAGTTAATTAGGGACCACCTGAAAATAAACATTTTGTTCAAAGTCCTAAATTTATATTTTAAACCTATCAAATAATATCAATTAAGACCTAAACAGAATTGTCATCGACCCATCTTACGATTTGATCAAGAATAACAGAAATAATTCTAACAAAAGTCTGAAAATGTGCAATTAATTTAACTAGGTAAAAAAAAATTAGTCAAATATAGGGGGTATTATTTTTTTCGCAATTTGTAAAAAATTGAGTGATATCGATCAAAAAGTTTTATTCTTACGTTAAGAAATGGTAGTTCTTTAAGTCTAGGTCATTTTTACCTATTCGGGTACAAATTCATAATAACAGACAATTTTAGCTGCAAACTTTTTTTGGATTTTTTCTTTGTAATTTTCCCCAATCTTCAAAATAGTCCACTGTTGGTCACATACGTAATGATTTTATGACAGGAAAACATCTTACGTTTAGTCTTTTACCACCAGAGAGGGTTTTGATCAAATGTGTTTGCTTCTGTAGGAAAATAAGACAACAAAACTGTTAAAAATGTTAAAAATCGGTGGTCCTTAACTTTTGTCCAGGTGTATATATCGAAAAAGAATGCGAATGTGAAAAATAGTTATTTTTACAAGACAAATAACAAATTCTGCAATATCTGCATTATACTTATGTTTTATTGAAGGGTTTTTGTAATGCAATATAATTGAAATTTTGATAAGCCTGCGACTAAATCGTCTCAAGCTAGTGTTTCTTCTTTGAGACCTACAGGCGGTGTTCCGACGAAAATTGAAACACAAAAACAACTAAAACATGATGAATGCAGCTTACAATTCTTTTTACAAACCCAAGCAAACCCAAGACATGCTTATGCCTCCGAGTTTTAAAGATAACAGCTTCAAACAATTTTAAATTTCAACTCAAATTTTTTCAGGACTTATTAGTTTTATTCCAAAGTCAAAAGTTTTGTTCTGCCTCTTCATGCTCTTTCACAACAAATTAAATACATAAAAGTGGACTGGAACTGCTGTTTCATTAAAGACATTATAGCGAGCATAGCTCGCAAGCGGGCACGAAGTGCCCGCTCGAGCGGAGAGCTCTACGGTATTTGTTTCCGCGATAAATTTGCTAATGCTGATTTAGATTTTTTATGGTCCGGAATAGGTTATTATTTTTACAGGTCCGGAGTGAATGTTAAAATAATTTATAAGAAAAGAAATAATGCTTAAAAAAATAATAAATTGCGCTTTTTACAAGAAAATAATATTCTTAAAATAATAAATACACATAAGCGGCTCGTTTCGTCTTGGTTATATGCACGTACGAAACTAACGTGTCTTGAAGCTTAATCGCCCCATACCATCACGCCCCAAAATAAGCAAATGGAAATATTGGAAATTAAATGATATACAAAAGAAAAGATAACAAATAAAACAGAACAAAACGTAGTCTCGTTTAGCTATGCTCGCATTTAGGCAATGCCTACTCCATATTAATTAGTTTATCAAATCAACAAATAATTTGATACATACTTGTTACATGAGTTCTGGACACTTTAGTAAGGTTGTTGGTTTTTGAGTTTACGTAGATAAAAGTACATTTATAAGCTCCGCTATCAGACATTTCAAGATGGCTGCCATCGATGAAAAACACTAACATCGCGACAGGGGGCGGGAATAATGAATAATGCTCAAGACCGCCTCGGATCTCATATTTCCCGTTATACCAGTGTATCCAGGTATTATTAGGTGCTGAAGAGTAAAGTTGCACTATATCATTAAAATCTACAGAATTTGATGCTTCTTTAGATAGTCTCATGAATTGCACAGTATTAAGATCGGGTAAGTCTTGTACTGAACACGTGATTTTCAAACTGGCTGTTCCCTTGCAAATACTTGCTGGCGCGTCGATGGCTCCATTTGTGACAACTAAAACAATCGAATAACAAGATGTTACAATTATGAAAAGTTAGTAATACACAGATTGATGTGGTGTTTGTTATATTGTTTACAAATAACGGCATAATAAAGCTAATCAATAAACTAATTACATATTTGTGTTTACTTACTATATGCCAAACCCACAGCTTAGAATAGATTTAGAATAGAAAATCTATATGATTCGATGTTATTTTAATAACAAAAGAAATTAATACGTTTTACCCATTGCAGAACTTCTTAAATTTTCTTTGTCTGCTTGCAGAGGCACCAAGAGACGATGCTCTAGGATAACCGTGATGTTTGGTGTTCTCCTCTCCCCAAAGCAAACACACAAAAAAGCATTATATATAACAATATATTAAGAAATGCCATCTGCAAATGGCACCAAGGGATTTCGATTAAATGGTTTGAACCTGTATACCCTCCTCGTGCCAAATATGGATTGACAAGTTTTATTAAGTACAAGTATGAACGTACATATTTTGTGCTTTTTTATAGATTACCAAAAGGGAAGGTTGACCAACGACCCCAACCCCCACCCATCCCCCCAAATAAAAAAATACAGTTTAACCCCGCCATATTTTATGTGCGCAAAGTCGTGTTTTGTTCTTTGTCAACATGTTCATAGGCGGATCCAGGGGGGCCGCCCCCGCCCCCTTTTGGGGAAAAAATGTGGTTAAATATATAGGAAATCATTGAAGCGTGACCAAAGCAGGCCCCTCTTAAGCCAGTCAGTGGGCCCTCTTTTCAGAATTTCTCGATCCGCCTCTGATGTTTTTTTTCATTGATTAGTTTTGAATCGTATCTATAATATTTCTATTATTAGCCTAATAAACAACAAGAAGCAATTTATGGTGCTACTAAAGGCTGTTGGGTGTCTTCCATTGGTAATTTTGTAGATTTTTTAAATTTGCCGTCTGTTTATGAAGGCTGTGCTGCATACAAATGTGTACACTTGTTCTTAATCTCATTATCTTCTATATCCCTTTATTCAACTGTACGTAGTGACAATTTCATGGGTTTTAAAGATTTACATTGGAGGGGGTGGGGTCATCTATTATAAGTACACTATCATTGTGCTTTATCTGTTCATTACAAAACTTATTAAATAATACAAAAAGGGTACATTTGTTCAATTGTGAATAATTTACAATTGAAGTGTTTCATAACGGTTTAAAACTGATCTATTTCAAATTTCCATTTAATACAGAAGTCAATATCGTGACGTACTAACAATTATGTGATTGCTGTCTATATTTAATTTGGTATTTATCACTATTGACTGCCAAAAATTAATTATATATGGAATAATTTCTTTAACAAAATCTGTACTAAGCATTCACATTTTAATTAGTTTGACTGTATTAATACACTTGTATGATATGGATGTATACATGCATGTATTTCTCACTATTATTGATTTCATAAAGCATCTAAGAGTTGCTAAAATGAGTTTCATACTGGTCAAGTGCATGCATATCACCAATATGTGTCAATGTTCGAAAAATCTTCATGCAAGAGTAAATGTGTTCTTTATCTTATTTCCTTTGCATTTGCATATAACTCGTCTGGATTTTATGATTTCATAAAAAGTTTTATTACTAGTGATCAAACCTTATAAAACACGTCTCTGATCTTAAAATGAAGGGATATGGATATTATATGCTTGACACAAATATAAACCATCTTTGCAAAATTAAATTACAACCAAATAAATGGCACTGACACTCACATATTAATACTGCCCTTGGTACCGGTTTATGCAGAATTCTTTGCTAAATGTCGATAACGCTTCGACTGTGTATTAAATCTCACAAGTGCGGTGAAGTCAACAAAGTGCATACAAATCTGACAAACACTATTATGGACCGACCATATAACTTGAAAAGGGGGGGGGGCCTTGGATTTTTCTTTAAAAATATTTTGAAGGTTTTCTGCGATATAAAACAAGAGGCTCCCAGGAGTCTGAATTGCTCACCTGGTCCTTAAGCCATAATTATTTTCTATAAGAGGTAATGAGACGGGTTAACCCAATGGAGATTTTTGTAGAGCTAAATGAGGTGAAGGTTTTAGCAAGCAACATCTTTTCTTTATCTGATATAGTTTTCATTCTATAGGGCAAACACATGAATGCGCTATTTTTTTACCTTTAAAGGGCCATAACCCCTATAAGGGGTCATCCGACAGCATCGACCCGATGGAGATTTTTGTAAGGCTTAATGAGGCAAATGTTTAAGAAAGCAACAGCTTTTCTCTATCTGCAATATTTTCATTCTTTAGGACAAAAACATGAAAAAAACGTTATTTTTCATTTTGAAAGGGCCATAACCCTTATTATAGGTCATCTTACAGCTTCGGTCCAATTGTCTGACCCTCCTGATATATTTTTAGCAACAGTGGTCATGTTTTGTGCCAGATCAAAAATCGAAACACAAGTTTTTTGCAAGACATCCTAAGGATCAATCATACCAAGTTTCAAAAATTTCTGTTCAGTAGTTTCAGAGGAGAAGATTTTTAAAAAAAATCTTAACGGACGACCGACGGACGCGAAGTGATGGCAATAGCTCACCTTGACCTTCGGGTGAGCTAAAAATTATAATAATTTAAGTTTATTGAGCAAATAATGAAAGAAATAATCCTTCAAATAATTGGGGGGGGGGGGCTAAACAAAAAACCAACAAATCTTAATGGTCCGTCCCTCATTATTGCTACATGTATACATAAAATAATTTGCTTTAACTTTTAAATATTAATAAAATTGAATTCGTATTTACATTTGTATTTCATAAGGTGACTACCGGAACTTATCTTGTACACAAGTGATCTTGTATAAGATTATTCGACAAATCAATACATGTATTTTATTAAATATATTCGATATCTTTATCTTTATTTGGCAAGCATAAAACACTAACGTAACACCCTTGTGAGTCACGATTTATCTATTCTATGAAGAAGAAACATAGTATAAGAAAAATACCCCTCCCCCCTTTTTTTTTAAATTAATCAAAAGAAACTCAAATATAAATGGGACAAGTAGAGGATGGGAGACCGGTATAAAATATATATAAAAAATACCAAAGTCAAAGTGAAGTGTTAAGTCCACACTCCTCTTTGGTGAGTCAGAGGGCTTATGCACCAACTTAGCAAAGTGTCTGAATACGCCACGATTAAAAAAAATACTGACTTGGTTTTTATATTTAGGATGATCATTTAATTTTTAATGCCCACCTCACCCACAATACCTATATTGTATCATATAAGTTTTTTGAGGGAAAGTGGGAGGGTCACTCCATATAATTTATGGTAGGCATGAGCCGCTGGCGCCCAAGGACCCCCAAGTCCTTAATATATAAAGGTTATACCTTATCACAAATTTACAAAAAGGTACCTTATCATATATTCGCGCAAAATAGTTTGTCCTATCAAAACAGGCTCAGCATGATTGGGTTTTGAGCACAAACACAAACTGGGATTATATTGCCATCAGATTTTGATTCTACTTTGTGACCGTTTGTATTCTATAATCCCATCAAAATTGTATCCCTATTGCATATTTTTATCCTAATTCCACACCCTAGAAGCGTGAAAAAGGCGAGGAAAAAGGTACTTAATCCTGATCCTGCGGGTTATCCCTATCTATTGGGAGTGACCACCCCTCTCCCCCCACAATGATAAAAATACATACCAATAAGAAGTTGACTGACAAATAATCGAATCTGCATCCCTATGTCCCTGAGGTGTATTCACTTCCATCAAATTTCAAACAGTTTTAATTAACGTTATAAAGGGTGGGACAATTTGATTATTAAATTTAGATGGAAATTTACACTAAAAATAGAACTTAAAATTTAGATACATTTAATGTGGCCTAGATCAAAAAGACATTTAATCACGTTTATTTTTACCTGAAGTCAAAACTTCCTTGTTCCCATTAGAGTCAAGAAACAAGAACTGACTTATATAAGGTGTGAAATTGTTGAGAATTACGTTTTCAGTTTGTCACAGCAAAAAATGTACCCTATTTAAAATTTCAATCCTTCTCTTAAACAGACTAACGAAGTATGTCCGAACTTGGGTAAAGTTTTATGCCGCATGATAAATAGTGAACAGGACAAACAATTATGATTGGTATACATAGTCTTAAATAGGGGAAAAATCTCTGGTGGCATTATAAGACAAGCTGGACCGTAGACATTACCTTTCGCCTTAATGCTGAGAACACAGAATTTACGGGAAGTTTTGAAATACGTTATATTTAATAATGATTTTCCTAACAAAATATGGTTCGATTTTTTAATGAAGCAGTTAACCTAACTTTATTAAAGTACATACATGTATTTCAACAAATTTGGAAGAAAATTGAATGACGCCATTCTATTTAAGCCTTAGTGTTATTGAATGACACAGATCTATTTAAGCCTTAGTGTTATTGAATGACACAGATCTATTTAAGCCTTAGTGTTATTGATTTTAGCCTTAATATTGTGTACTCTCTGAAGCTTAAACTCTTACGAAAGACAGAGAGGAGTCGATGGCAATTAAATTTATACGAGTGAAATGATGTTTATGCCCTTGCATCGCTATATAGGTTATGAAAAGGCGATGAACATGAAACGGATGATAAAAAGAATATGACATGATGATGATAATAAATGAAATATGGGGTGGGGTGAAAAACAAAGGAATAGTAAATTTTGAAGTCCACAGGAAAAGAGGAGGAGTGGGTAGTGGCGGAAAATTAAGCATATGTGATGCACTAATTGGCGCCCACAAAGGGGCCTTTTACGTGCATGAAGCGTGCATAATACTCTACACACGTTGGTCCACTATGGACAAAGCAAAATGACTCTATACAATTGCAACAAAAGAACTGATAGTTCCATATAATGGGTCAAAGTCAGAACAATAAAAGTGTTGTTACAAAAACACCACAAGCCAAATCTCCAGATTTAAAAACTTTCTATGCATACATTTATAAAATTGGGGTTCACGACAACTATACCTATTCATACGTAGGTTAGCAAAAAAATCTATGAATATTTTTGACGATGCTTAGAATAAACGGATTGAAATTACATGGTTTAATTTCGCAGAACATTTTCATGATGCAAAGCTCTTAAGTTCACATTCTACTGCATTCGGTATTGCATGTGTTTAAAAAAAATCGCTAAAATGTGTCTTAAATGGCTCGATGTCTTGTTTTTTTTTTCGGGACTTTCTCGATTCAAATACCTAAATCAGTTTGGTATAAATGTATCGCTTACTTGTTTATGTGTAGCAAAAACAAACAAGAACAAAACACAAACTAATATGAATTAAGATGCTTTAACGTGAATATTTGTAGTATGTCCCTTAAGAGACCGAGCATATAACTTGAAGGAGGGCTTGGTTTTTTCCTGGACAAAATATTTTGAAAATGATTTTTTTTATTAAAAAGATATATTGGCAGCAAATAGTATGGAAAAAAAATATTCTGAAGAAGTATTTTTGCTTAATAAGATAATGCTAATAATGAAAAAAAATTCTGTCGCGACGCCCTCTGCGCGAAAAAAAAATTCTGACCAAAACAAACCAAAGCCTCTACCTTTTCAAGTTAAATGGTCAATACCTTATCGGATCTGACCTATTGGAAATTACTGCGACGGGTGTATTACAACAAGCAAGAACTGCTTCAAACTCCCGGGCAGCATGAGTTCTGTTTTGAAAAGACTTCACCTCGGTTAAATGCAGCTTAAGCCTTCTATATGCTTCGCAATTATGTTTTTTTTTCATTCATTGTCTCGAGGTATTTCTTTGTTTCTGAAGTTCGATCAAATATTTGTCTAGTGCTGCTGATGAGGAATAAAATTCCGAAATGACCATAGAGCTCATAAAAAAATAATTGTAGTTGGAGTTAACATATGGGTTATGGTCTCATGTTCATTTACTACATATCCTTTTATAAAATATCAATTTCCCCTTCGGTTTCTCTGTTTCTTTCTGGAAATGATATCATGCATATGTAATGACGAAAAAATAATGATCAATAAAAAAGTTGATAATTTATTTATAAATGTAACAAAATGAATATTTCCATATTATAAATATAATGCCTATTATTTTGACTAGCAAATGGCATATATAAAAAAAATAACAATTATATTACAAAAAATGCAAAAACATCACAGGATGCTTAAAATATTATCACAGAGGTTTACAACATGGCCAAGCAAGTATTTCTGTTTGAAAAGATATAAGTAACACTTAATAACCAATTTAATAATCAGGGATATGAGAGACGGACGGACAGACTAGTAACCATTTAGTATCCATGCGAATGTTCATTTTTTAATGTTATTCTTAACAACATTTAAATGTTTCGGATGCGTATATATCATATATATTAATTACAATGTATCAGAAGTTTCTTTTCTAAAACCTATATCAAGCCATGGAAGCCGAGGTACATTCTCGAAATAGGAGAAATTAACTATTTCAAACTTAACTCTCAAACTAAGAATTATTCATATAAGTACAAAGTACCCTGCTCTTTTTCAATCTTCAAATCCGGGCTTCTGTGCTGATTTCCGGTCACTTTCAGAATTTGTCTTGTTAGTACCAGGCAAAGGGTAAACAGGAAAGAAAAGTAACAAATAGAACAGTTAATGTTTGAGGCAAAATTCTAACAGCACTTGATATAGATGCAGTTTTGCAGTCTTTGACTGTGAATAAAAAAAAAACCAAATAATAACAAATCATACAACACAAAATCTTCATTGATATCAATTTTAATTGTCGCTGAGTTCAGCTGGGGCAGTTCATGAGAAATAATGAAAAAAGTACAAAAAATTCACTCCAAGTTGGTTTTGGTAAGGTATTGAAATGGATTCTGTTTTGTCCGGTTAAAAAAAATGAACAAGTTGGAGTAATGTTCAAACACGGTTTTTCTTTTTGTGTGCGTACATGTTTGTTTGTGTGTGTGTGCTTTACCAACACATTCTACCTAAACTCATCTAACCAGATGAGGAGTTGTTTGAAATATTTTGCAATGTAACAAACTCATTACTGTGAAAGACGCTTGATAAATTAATGGAAGGAAAAGTTTGATAGTATGCACGTGGACTGTACAGTACATGGGAAAGATACCGAGTGTTTGCGAACTGTCTTAAACACTATATTACTATACAATCATATGTGGATTTTGAAGAGCTCAAAAGATTTGTTAGATCATTTTAATTCAGGATCATTTTCTGAGGTTCATTCTTTGAAAACGTTCGATTTTTTAACTTTATACACTACCTTGCCACACGAAAAACTAAAATGCCGCCTGAAAAAAACTTCTCGAAAAAGCCTTTCAAACTCTAGGAATTACGTTGTTTTGGGTTATAACTCTACATTCTTTTCCAAAACATCTTTCAGAGATAAAATTTGTTACACACTGGAACAAGTTGGCATTATGCTTGATTTCCTCATTGACAACATATTTGTCACCTTCGGAGGAGAGATTTTTCAACAACAAATCGGCATTCCAATGGGCACAAACTGTGCTCCACTCCTCGCCGATTTGTTTTTATACTCTTACGAGAATGAATTTCTTCAGGGACTCGTTAAGAACAAGAAGATGAAAGAGGCAAGGTCATTTAATCTTACATTCAGATATATTGATGATGTCCTTTCTGTCAATAACATTTCATCCTTCAATATATCCTCCAGAATTGGAGATTAAAGAGACCGCCGAATCAGATTGCTTCACGTCTTTCTTGGATTTGCACCTCGAATTTGACCCAGATGGTCATCTCAGTACTAAAATTTACGATAAAAGAGACGATTTTAATTTTCAAATTATTTATTTTCCTAATCTACAGAGCAATATACCTACTTCCCCTGCATACGGTGTTTATATTTCACAACTTATTCGATATGCCAGAGCTTGCACACATTTCACAGATTTTTTGATCAGACACCGATTTCTTCGTTACCGACTTTTGGAGCAGGGTTATAAAAAAATATGTCTCATACGATCCCTAAAAAAATTCTTTCTTCGTTATCATCCACTAGTAGAAAAGTTCAAAATTGAGTTAAAAGATATGGTTGTTAATTGTTTTAATTAGTGACTGGTCTGCTGTATTGAGATGATCACCTCAATATCCCTATTGTGTCTCACAACTACTAGTATGTTGTGTTCTATGGTCATTACCGGATCCTAAGATCGCAACGGAAGAGGGAGGCTAGGCGCCATAAAACCTGGTTTAACCCACCATTTCGTTTGAAATGCATGTACCAAGTCAGGACCATTGCGATCCACCAATTCTCCGGTATGACTGATTCGTTTTTGTCGTTTTCTCTGGACTGTGAGATTGATCATTCAAGTTCGGTAGTTTTGTTATTACCTTTATTTACAATATAAACAAACAATTTCTTTTAAAAATTTAGTTCTTACTTGTAACTATGGTAATAGAAGTGTTGTGAAATTTGTCGCCGTTCCCGTTTCTAAAATTGTAAGTACACTTGTACGTTCCACTGTCAGAAATTTCAAGATGGCCGCCGTCAATGGTAAGCACAAGTTCCGAGTCGGATGGCGGAAACAGAGAACCTTGGAGACTGGTTCGGTTCTTGTAACTTGTGTCATTCCATGAGTGATAGGTATAATAAGGTGGTTGAGAGTACACTAGCACAATATTGTTGAATTTTCCTGAGTTTGTTGATTTTTTGGATATCTCAATTGAGATAAAGGTATCAATATCGCCAATGTGATCAACTGCGCAAGTTACTACTAGGCTATTATTTCCATGTAAACATATATCTAGTATACTGTTAGCACTGTGACTGATAGTTCCTTTAAAACCTACAAGCAAAACAATATCTAAACTATAACCAGTGTAACTGTTTCCTTTCAAATACTACAATGCAGTTTTGCTTTTAAATTACTTTTTGAACTCTTTGATAGACTAAAAAGGGGATTCTGAGAATCGACATCGATCAGAGGCTCCCTAGAATTCTAACTTGTTTTTCTTTGTCATTTATGGGGCCCGTTGGTTCCTGTTTGAACCGCGAATCCAACTTTATATACTATAGGCATTAGACATTTATTTATTTATTTTTCCAATTAAGGTCCATCAGAGGGCAGCGTCATTACAATGATAATATACATGAATAATAACATTTAGTTAACTATATGATACATGAATTTGATTTCAAAAAATCAATATGCACATGGGTGCAAAAGCCGAGTTGACGTATTTTATTAACCAAAACTTTCCTTGTCTTCATTTTAAAAACCCCTTCCAATCACGCATGAAAAATTTTGTGGATTCAACCGTCCATATACAATGTCGTTTGCAACATTATGCCAAAACTTTTTAATAAAATTGATTGAAAACTTTTTGAGTAATTGTCCTGAAACCATGTTTTTTTTCTGCCGCTCTGCCCTTGATCTTTGAACAAAATTACCCAAAAATCATTAGGATTTCTCCTCTTATAATTGGTAACAACATTACAAAGTTTCATTAAAATCTGTTGACATCTTTTTTGAGTAATTGACCAGAAACTGCTTTTTAGCTCACCTGGACCGAAGGTCCATGTGAGCTTATACCATCACTTGGCGTCCGTCGTCGTCGTCGTCGTCGTCGTCGTCTGTCGTCGTCGTCTGTTAACAATTTTTCGAACGTTAACTTGTCTGACACCATAAGTCCAATTGCAACCAAACTTGGTACAGTTGTTTAGTAGCATTATGTGTACAAAATTATCGTTCGGATTTTTGATTCGTAAAAAAACATGGCCGCCATGGCTAAAAATAGAACATAGGGGTAAATTGCAGTTTTTTGCTTATAACTCAAAAACGGTTACAGATACCAAAATCCTGGCATAGGGTTAAAGTAATCAGCACCTCAAGATCTACCTGCCCAGAAATTTTCAAGAAGATCCAACAACCGATGTAGGAGTTATTGCCCTTTTTCTGGATTTTTTCAAAAATTTTGCACTTATTTAGCCCCATATCTTGAAAACTATACAAGATATTTCAAAAATTCCAATTGCATATAATTAAGCACATCAAGATCTACATTTCATGTAATTAGGTCAAAGCTGTAGAACCATTTCTTTTAGGAGTTATGGCCCTTAAAGCATAAAAATTTACCATTTTTCATTACTTTTCCCTTGAATTTCAAAGATTAACTTGTCTGACACCATACATCCAACTTCAACCAAACTTGGCACAGTTGTTGAATAGCATAAATGCTACAACTTTTTTGTTCGGATTTTTGATTTGTCAAAAAATATGGCCGCCATGGCTAAAAATAGAACATAAGGGTAAATTGCAGTTTTTTGCTTATTATTCAAAAATAGTTACAGATATCAAAATTCTGGTGGGAGACAAAAGTGATCAGCATCTCAAGATCTACCTGCTCTGAAATTTTCAAGAAGATCCAACAATCAATGTAAGAGTTATTATTGCCCTTTTTCAGAATTTTTCAATTTTTTTTCACATATTTAGCCCTATATCTTGAAAACGTTACAAGATATTTTAAAGATTCAAATTGCATATGATTAAGCTCATCAAGATCTACATTTCATGTTATTGGGTCAAAGCTGTAGAACCATTTCTTTTAGGAGTTATGGCCCTTAAAGCATCAAAATTTACCATTTTTCATTACTTTTCCCTTGAATTTCAAAGATTAGCTTGTTTGACACGGTAAAACCAACTGCATCTAAACATGGCACACTTGTTTAATAACTTATATGCTACAACTCTATCGTTCAGATTTTTTATTCATAAAAAAACATGGCCGTCATGGCTAAAATTAGAACATAGGGGTAAATTGCATTTTTTGTTTATAACTCAAAAATGGTTTCAGAAATCAAAATTGTGCAAGAATCAAGTGATCAGCATATTAAGACATACCTGTCCTGAAATTTGGAAAAGATCTGACTGCTGATGTGGGATTTATTGTTCTTTTTCCTAATTTTGCCAAATTTACTCTTATTAAGCCCAATATTGTGAAAACTAATCAAGATATTTCAGAAATGTAAATCCCATATTGTTAAGCACAATAATATCTACAAATATACCGGGTATGTACCTGTGTAGTTCATGTGAGCGATTCAGGCTCTTGGGAGCCTCTTGTTTAAGTAAATTTCAAATGTGTTTCTGTCGCTGTGACCTTGACCTTGAACGGATTTATCCCCAAAATCAATAGGGTTCCTCTTCTTGTGGTATGTAACAATATCCTAAAGTTTCATTAAAATCAGTTGAAAACTTTTTGAGCTATGGTGTGGAAACCACTAATTCAAGAAATTTTCTAACCTTTTTCTGTCACTGTGACCTTGACCTTGAACGGATTTACCCCAAAATCAATAGGGTTCCTCCTCTTATGGTATGTAAGAATATCCCAAAGTTTCATTAAAAACGGTTCACAACTTCTTGAGTTATGGTCCGGAAACCAATTGTTGACGACCGCCCGCCCGCCCGCCCGCCCGCCCAGCCGCCCGCCATCATCATCACAATAGCCGAGTTAAACTTCGTTGCAACTCAGCTAAAAATAGAAATAGTTAATTATTGTTTAGGTATAATGATATAATATGTACATGCCTTTGTTTTTGTTTTTGTTTTGTATCAACCAAAAATGACGAAATATTTAATCTTTAGTGTTCCGGTAGTTATTGCTTCACTTCCAAGCAGCACGATTTCAGTTATATCCTAGAAATGAACATGACAGGTGTGATACAATGAGCATGGAATGAGTGAAGTGGAGGAAACGGACCGGGACACATAGCCACTCAGGAACGAGATTTTTGACTGCCACTAGAAAAAGGAATGATGGGTAGGGACGGCCAAATTAGCCTCCTGCATGGGAATCCTACGGGTCCATCTATTATCGAGACCTGTAGCAGGGTTTTCTACATTTTTTTCAACACGGTGCACGACTATGGTTCGCGGTCAGGTTTTCCGCATTATATAGCCTTTCATAGTCATGATAGTGACATGGCTGCCCTATTCCCCAGTCGCCGTCTGTCCACATCAGCCTGACCCGATGTCAGGTTTACTGCGCGGGCGCTGCTGCCAGCGTATAATTTGCCCGAGTCAGAAAAAATGCCACAAATAAAAACACAAACCTCCACCAAAAACGATGAGAAATATGAACCTGATCATGGCTGCATCATGTTTGCCATCATTTAACATCATCTGTTCTATCGTCTCACGTGTTGACTGTAAATAAATATTTTCTCCCGCATATCCTATTTCCTATTACATTGATCTAAAAATGGCTCAGTCTAAATTTAAAAATAGGTTTACCAATTTTTTAAAATATGCTTTGTATTTTTTGTTTTATTTTTATATGGTGTTTTACATTTTCAATCTTTAAATAGTCTTGAATAGACAAAACGTGCGTCAGGTGTATCAAATTTTTTTGTCTGGAACTTTGTTATTATTTAAATTTCATAATATATTTGTAATTTCTAAATATATTTTTAACGCACACGGCCTTTAAAAACGATGTGAGCTTATGCCATTACTATGCGTCCGTCGTCGTTCGTCGTCCGTCGTCTATTGACAATTTCAAAAATCTTGTCCTCTGAAACCACTGAACCAAATTAACTGAGAGTTTGAAGGAATGATATATGACATGTTGGCAACAATTAACGATTCTCGTTTTCAAATGATTCGAAAAAAGGCATGGCCGCTGCTACAAAAATAGAACATAGGGTAAAGTCACTTAAAAAGCGTATATAACTCAGCAACTATAAACATAGAAAAATCCGAAGGATCTTAGGGGATTTAGAATCAAAAGCTCAACAAAATTCTCCATTGGGTCGAATTCTTCAGATAACCCCTAGGAGATATGGCCCTTTAAAGGAAAAATCCTGTTTCTTGTCTTATAGAATGATTACTATTGCAGAAGGAAAAAAGCTGTTGTTTGCTTCAACCTTCAGCTCATTAAGCTTTATAACAGTCTCCATTGGTTCGAAGTTGTCAGATGACCTCTTATATGGGTTATGGTCCTTCAGCGTTTTTCCTGATTTTGCCTCATAGAATAAAATATATTGCAGATAGAGAAAAGCTGTTACTTGCTTTAACTGTCAGCTTACGTGTATTGTAAGTCTTTATCAGATAAAAATTGTCAGATGACCCTATATGAAGATACCCTTATGGCCCTAAGGACCAAGTGAGCAATTCAGGTTGTTGAAAACTTACCAGTTTCGGAGATATGTAAAATAAGTCCAAATATGACACTAAATTCATGGTGTTGCCTCTTCCTTCGTAGAACAAAAGAAAAAATATCTTGAATGGTCTGAAAAACGAAATATTATATTCATTAATTTTGTGATACTCTTGTTTAATTTTTAAGATTTTAAAACTTTTATAAACATGTAAAAATGTATATTTCATAGAGAACTACACATTTCAATGGTCAATAACTTTCCAATGGTAGATTAAACTTTAAAGTCTTCGTCATATGACAACTGTTCTATAACTAGGCAAAATATACACAGCAACACAAATAACGCGTCACATATTTCCTTCCAGGATTCTTATAAAATTTTGAAAATTTTAATAATTCTTTTAGGCTTAATGAAAAATCAAACCAAATTCAATAAAAAGCCAAACCATTATTTCTAAAATTGGCACAAGTGCTCTTACGGCATGAACTTTTGTTAAAGAAGTCGAAAAAAACAAAGTCTAAGATTGATCAATTCAAAAATGCATGTTGCTGAAAAGTTCGGACAGTTTTTGTAAAATTTAAGCTTTGTACCCCATTTTCTAGTTACACTTCTGAATGGGCATCAAATTTTCTAAAAATAGGTTAATTTTTCATTTTTGGGTTAAAAAACTCATTTTTGAGAAATTAAAAAACGAAAAATCAGATTTTTTTTTAAATTTGCAGAGAATGGTGTTAAGGACACCACAAATGCTATGCCTAAATCTCAGAACATTCCGACGACCACTTTAAGATATATTAGCTTTTAAAATTTTAAGTCAAAGGAAATGAATGGAAGTGGTGCGTTTCTTATGTTGTTTAGTATTGATAATGTAGGTTTACACATTGCATTGTCATCGTTGTTATTGGGTAATAAATCTTATGAATAAATAAATTTATAAATTTACAAGAAGTTATTTACCATAAAAAGTTATTGAAGGGCTGCCATAAAAAAAATAGTTTTCATACTTTGAGCTTTATCTTTCAAGACTGCATGTATTTCTTTATTTCGAATTCTTATAGTTTTTTTTTTCTATAGGACTTCTTAAATCCATTGAATTATTTGTATTACTTCTATGATAATTAAGACATGCCAATTTCACCAATGTCTTGCTACATGTATCAAGTTTTGTCAGCAATATGTAATAAATATTTTTTTTTTATTAGGGACGGACCATTTAACTTGAAGGGGGCCTTGGTTTTTTGTTTTGGCCAGAAAATGACAGAATTTTTATTTTTTGAAAGCGTCGCAACAGAATATTTTTTTATTATTAGCATTATTTTATATGGCTGAAATTCTTCTTCAGAATTTTTTTTTCTTACCCTCTGCTGCCAAAATATTTTTTTCATCAAAAATCATTTTCAAAATATTTTTTTAGGAAAAAACCAAGGCCCCCCTTCAAGTTAAATGGTCGGTCCCTTGGATGTCTATGATTCTTATTTATTTATCTATTTTTTTTTTTCACATTGTGTTGTTCATTTTCAATCTTTTGACTAGAGCATATTGGTGAGTTTTCAACGGACGAAACATGCGTCAGGCAAAATAAAACTTTCTTTTTTGAATTTTGTTGTGATTATATATGTGTTAGATTTCAGTTTGTTTCATGGACAAGAACTTTTCAATCAATATGTCACCGACATTGATAGAATCTCTGTTTAATCATTTCTTGACAAGCTGAAAAAAGTAAAATGTTGTTGGTTCTTTTTTCTGAAAAAGATATATCAAGATTATTATTTCATACTTTTATAGAAAAAAATAATAAATAAAAACATACATCGAGCTGTAGGAGAAAGAATGAGAAGATCTAACTTTTATCAATGAAAGTAAAAACCAATTAATATAAATTATTGAATTTAATATCATATATGTTCATCATTAATTCTATAATCATAATTAATATTTATTCTTTTTAACATTCAGAAATTTCTAAAAGCAAACAAATAGACAAACAAACAAACGTAAGAAAATAACCGTCATTAAAGTAAAAAAAGCAATGCGACTTTTTATTATTGAATCTATCACCAAAGCATGTAAGCATAAACAAGCCTTTATAATTTATATATTTGATTTAACATTATACATGTATAACATAATTCATATACTTTCTAATCTATGAAATTGCCATGAAAGCATGCTCAGACATACATGAAAAAAAAAAGAAATTTACTATACTTCCATGATACAACAATATATAGATTTATATTCATTACTTTGTAATAATTGGTTGTAACGAAAAATATCTTTAATTACAAATGAAATTTCTTAAAAATTAGGAATGATTTTACTAATTTGATAACAGCACAATGACTGGCAAGTCAAGTTTGTTCTTTCTAAGGCAGGAACTGCTTACCATTACGGAGCACCAGAATAGTCTTAAATGTCTAAGATTCTTCCTACCCAAGGCATGGGCTGATCTCGGGCACAAATAGAATGTAAAATTCGAATTAGAAATGTTAAAGGTTTTATTCCTCTACGCTATTTGTTTTCAAATTGTGTTGTTCATTTTCAATCTTTTGACTACATGTAGTAAGAGCACCTTTGATGATGAGTTTTGAATAAACAAAACATGCGTGAGATTAAATTCTCATTTTTATTCGCTTTGCTTATTAAATATTGATTTGTCTTTGTATATTTTTGTACGTTCATGTGTTTTTATTTCTCCCATTTTTGTTTTATTGAATTTTGTTTCCACATTTACGACATTCGAATGCCTCATCAGTACTTTTTTATTTTTTTAATCAAGAGGCATTCTTTTATTACTTACCGACAAACACAGTAAATGTATCAAACACATTCTCATTTTCAATGCAAGTCCCATTCCAATCTACCGCACAGATGAACGTTAGATGCTCCGACTCCATTGTAATATTATATCTCAGGATCGCCTCGGTATGATATTGGCAACCATCTGTGACAGGGCTACTATCGATGACGTCGTATTGTGATGGTACTTTTTTGTACCCGTCATAGGATGGATGCTTATACCACCAAGAGAGATGGGAAGTGGCATTCGAGAACGACCCGTTGCAGTGCAGTTCTAAAACTTCTCCCGGTTTATATGTTTTACAAACATCTTGTTTCGGCAAGGTAATCTCGATTTTATTTCGACCTGTATGTTAAAAGAAAAGTTTTAAAATATTCCAACGGCAACGGACAGTTTTTGCTGCATTATTTTAAATAAACTGTTTTTAAACATTGATATGTTGATGACCTACCCTTCTTGGTCACATAAGTTCGGCAACGTGAGGGAGTGCTATAGAATCCAGGGCACCTGAGTTCACTCTCTTTTCGACTTGAGTTCACGTTGCTAATTGTGGTTTTGTTATTTATTTGATTTTTTGTTTTATGTTTGTTTTGTAGTTTTTGTTTTGGTGTTTTAATGTTTTAATACCG
>CAXARO010001518.1:0-65336 GCA_963971305.1 Arcuatula senhousia
TAGTATTCGTTCTATATAAGGCACCATGTATTTTACAGAGTGGAGTCTTGGAGTGGAGTTGTAAAGTGGAGTCTGGAGTCTGGAGTTTGGAGTTTGGAGTTAATGTTTTTTCTCCACTCTTAATTGATGTAAAACAATTATTTAGAAATGTTATATATTTCTGTTTTATTCATTAGTAAAATGATCATGGTCTGTTTTGTTTTCTGGACAATCAAACAACACTTTGAACTAGATGAAATTCTAGCTAGAAAATAAATCACTGAGAAATTCACTCCATGTTTAATTAAGTCCTCTCACTATATCCTCCTAATACATAAACCAGGTTGTATCCACAAAAGTGGTCCTATCCTTCAAAATAGCTTCAAAATGAAATGACATTTTAATACCATCACCCTATAAATAACCATGCATTTTAAAAGCTTATTAACGTTGAAAGGCTGTACAGGGTACTGACCTGTAAATAGCTATAGCTTTGTAATGAAGTTTACCATTCCTCTGTCTGTCACTGCATGGTTATTAAAACCACACGTTGTTCTAACTTCATGACTTAAGTAGCTGACCTAAGTTTGTAAAGATCAATCAGCATATATGACAAATATTTGTAGCACACATTTAAATATATACATGCATATATATGAATTAAATTTCACTCCAAAAATGACTCCAGACTTTCACTCCAAACTCCAGACTCCACTCTACAACTCCACTCCAAGACTCCACTCTGTAAAATATATGGTGCCTCTATATAAAGGGTAAAAAAAGATGAACACGCTATATTTCTCCTTGAAAGGATCAAAACCTATTTAAGGGGTCCTCTAACAGCAATGGACAGTTTTTTTTATAGATTTTAATGAGCATTTAATTTGAAACAGCTTTTCTTTATCTGCATCAGTTATCATTTTACGGGACAACACATGCAACAACACAATATTTTCTTTTCGTCTTGGATAGATCTGATTGATCATCCCAGTTCGGTAGTTTGTTGTTGAAGACCATAACTTATTGCCGGCAAGCCGACGATGTGTCACAGCAAGCAGGAACTGGTTACTCTTCCCGGAGCACCTGAGTTCACTCTCGTTTTTGACTTGAGTTCACGTTGCTGATTGCAGTTTGGATGTAGTAAATGTTTGTTTTGTGGTTCGCTTCTCTAATGATTTTATGTCTACAAAGTTTGTCTTTTCCTTTCCTTAACAACATTATTTTTTTCTATTGGTACACCTTTGCGTCTTTCATAAGTTGTTATCTGACAAATTTGGCAAAATGGAGATTTTTTAAAAAGGTTAACAAAGAAAAGGTTTGAGTAGCTTTTCTCCATCTGCATAAGTTTTTCATATAGAACAAAATCTGTTAAAATCCTGCTTTTCGACCTTTAGATGTTCGTTTCCCATACAAGAAGTCATATCATTTTTGATCTTTAAAAGGTAATTACCTCTATAAGAAGTCATCTGACAACTTTGTCCCAATGGCTAGTTTTGAAATATAAACACTGTATCTGTAATGGTTTTTATTCTATAGGAAAAAATACGGAAGCGCACATTTCTTTTACTCGAAAACGGACAGAACTCCTATGAATGTAATTTGACAACTTCGACCGAATGACAACTTTGATAGCTTATAGAGTTTTAACTGTTTTTTTGTGTTTAAATCCGGGGCCATGACCATGTTACAGGCAACCATTGTTATCAAATTCAAAAATATGCAATTTTTTTAGTAACTGCTAAGTGCACCGGTACCTACCATACGAATTATGTTGATGTGACATATTTGAAATCCATGCAAAAGAATAGGTCACAGCAATAATCCAAGCCATGCAGTGTGTTGAGAATCACTAGGTGCACCTAATAGACGAAATAGATTGATGTGGAACTTGTTTGAAAGTTGTAATGGGCTATAACCATTCTTTTACAAGTGGTCACATATGCAAAAGATAAGGTCTCATTACGACTGGAGTTCGCGTTGTTGACTAATATTCAGTGATTTGTGTATTACATGTTGTCTGTTTTTGTCACGTTCCTGTTGGTGTTTACTGGTCTTGCCTCTGCACTTACAGACTTTTGACATTCACATAACCCATTGGTACATCTGCTTTTCACACAGTCTCTGAAGCATGCAATGTTGTTAATATATTCCATATTCTTTCGTTTTTAATAACTTTACATCTCAAAGTGACGTACCATACAAATATGGTTGATGCAGCCAGCATCCGAAACATGCATTGTGCGTTGCATGACTATGTGCACCTGACACATGTGACATACATGTGAGAAAGCGGAAAACTTGGATGCGGATGCAGACACTGACGCCGACACCGACGCTTGGAGTATCACATAAGACCCCCCTAACTTCGTGAGGCCAGATAAAGAAAATAATGTATTCGATTCAGAACCATTATTGTTACCAAAGACACAATTCAGGACATAAAACAACAGACAAAAAGAGGACTAGTACGACCATAAGCTTTGATTACGATTCCAAGCGTAGGGCAGGCACTATAAAAACAAATATATATATTGTATGATAACTATAATGCATGAGAAGGTCTTTATATAAAATACATATAAGGTAGATCACATTTCAAAGTATCCTAACGGTAACATGATAATGTCTATAAATGTGTACAATTATAATTGTCATATTGCTAGTGTGCCTGACAGTGTGTCTATGAAAAAATGACAATATTTGACTTAAAAAGCACAGTAAACGACCGTAAAAATGCAACAATGGAATCTAAAACACACCCGATTTTTCAGCTTTCTTGATTTGACGCTTTCATTTCAATTTTATTATAAAAATATTTCAATTTTTAAACAGAAAAGTAAGGTAAATGAACGATATTTAAATAAAGGAGTAAGCATTTAATTTTATAGGTGCTATGTATACTTTTGAAAAAGTCAGAGTCTGTGATTTTTGAGCGCTGAACTCGATTTTTTTTTTTGCGTTATTTTACAGCAACAAACACCATCCTTTAATTTTATTTAAAATTCAAGCACTGTCCCGCCTTTGCCTTTTAAGAGTTTTGTGTATATCTTGTACTTCAATTTCAACTTTCACCATATACCCCACCCTATAAAAACTGAATGTTTGCTGAGTATTTTTTCTATTTTAAAGATTGAAAAAAAGACCAATAATTTTGTAAACGGGTCATTGACAACTTGAATTCAGTGCTATCTTTTAAAGATTAACTATAAACACAACAATTATGTTAAGGTAAATATATTATGTATTAAATGTATGTTTTATTATAAATGTGCGTAGTGTGTAAAGCCACAACGCGAAAACCATTTTATTTCAGAACGGGGAATTGTGGCTTTCGCGAATGATGTTTTTATATTTCCTTCAGATAAGAAATAATGTAAGGCATTTTTTCAGACAAGTGGCTGGACATTTTTTTAAATCCAAAATTAAAATCTCAACAGCCATCACATCGCTCATAAAATGGTTGATGCCTTATAAGTAGCAGACATATCAATGATGAGAACAAGACAATTTTAGAATTTATGCAATCTAAGTTAATGAACGTGATCAAAGATGATAATTATATACAAATGTTGCGATTTAACAGCAATGAATATCATCATCAAAAAAGAAAATACAGGAAACTAGAAATAAAAAAAGACCAATCGATGTCTGACCCTGCGTCGCACGGCAAAACGTTGAACCCTGTACGTTCTAGGCCCACTATGGACAGTCAAAAGTTTTTGACACTTGCATCCTATGGTGGACTTACAAAGCATATTTGTCACATGCAACCCATATAGACTGACAATAAATATTTAGAAATTAAAATAGGATTCTTATATGGAACAAGAATTTAAAAAAAAATAAAAATAAGACAAACCAATTGAAGTTTCTATTTTCCCCCTTTTGCATGTTTTCTCCCCATTATTGCTAAACAGAAAAGGTGGGTCACGAAAATGTTTTTCACATTTTATATCCAATATATGAAAAAAATTGACTTGCATTTTTTTTTCTAAATCGGACCATTAATAAAATAGGTGCATTTTGTCCCCTTTTGAGTCCCTCATTTCTCAACGAAAAATCGAGAGCCTTCAACATCATTCCAATCAACCATTTTAATGTAAGGAACATTTTTGGATAATTAAAAGCAATCAGTCAACCAGAACTAAAGTTATTATGGAAAACAAATGAAAGTATCATTTTTGGCCCTTTTAGGGCCCCTTATTTCTAGACAAAAGAAGGGGGACACCCAAAATCAACACCACCCTTCCTTATATGGTAAGTAACATTACTGTAAAGTTTCATAGCATTTGGTTGACCAGAACATAATTATTGTGGAAAAAAAATAAAAAGTCACTTTTTTGGCCGCTTTTGGGCCCCTAATTTCTAAACGAAATTATCAAATGACACCAAAAGGGGAGGTGCATGTTTTCAATATATCTGTAATCACTGTACAAAATTTCAGAAAGATCTAGTGTTTGGTTTTTGAGATTCAGATTACACAAGACAGGCACCCCATAGCGCGACGGACGGACGGACGGATGGAGCTACCCGACTACTAGACCTGCTTTTTCCTTCGGCGACCCAGGTAAAAAGTGATGGAAAAAGTGTGAAAACATAAAAGTATCATACAAAATATATGTATAATATAATAAAACAGTAATAAAACATTAATAAAATCTATATAATTCAAGCACATTTTACAAGGTTTCTGATCAAGAGGTTCAAATGTTACAATCTGTTCTTTTCCAATAAAAAAATAAATTAATAAATTGAATAAAATATTATAATTTATGGATGGCTATCATTTAAAATTTTTATCGAACCATCTTGACTCAGTTTTGTTGTTTGATGTGAAGAGTCATTAATTAATGTTATGGCTAATAAAATCATCATTTAGTGATAGTCATTCATTATCAATACATATCAAACAAAAGTTAACAAATAAAAAATAAATAATTAAAATAACAATCTTATACATGAAACGAGCAAAAATAAAGGTAGCTTATTTAGGCAATAAATACACAGCGTCAGAAGTGGACATTGAAAACATGGAAAATACAATAAATTTTAAAAATACAGAAAATACACTTAATATATCTATTAACATAAACGTGTTATTTCAAAGCACATTTGAGTATTACTTCGCTAAATAATTCTATTTGTTTGAGATATCCCATGACCTTTACATGCTGTAGAGGTTTAAATACATCATGATGATAACAGCCTTGATGTACTATTGTCCAGTCGTTTATTGTTTATATTTAGACCGATATTAATTAACAGTTCTACATTGTTTGTTTGTCCTTCAGTTCAAGCATTAAGTTAAGCTGTCCATCCATCCTAACCCTTTATCCTTGTGTCTACTTTCCTGTCTCCGTTCACATCTTAAATGATGATTATATGAAATATAATGTCCGTTTTTTAATGCAAGATTGAATAGCGTACATTTATTATGGGACAAATGTTTTCAATCACAGCACATTGCAACAACCTTTACTACGTTTATTATTTTTGATGTTATTATTAGTTTGGTCATTCCCATCATTATTAGGTAGGTCTGCAAAGTTAGTATGTACATTAATACATTCGACATCTAAAACTGTCCATTCGTCTTCATGTCTTATTGTTGTATCTACGTGACTATCAATTGTATCTCTATTCATATCTAACAGATGTTTGACTGTATCATAATGTTTTTTTTTACTAGCAAGATATAAAGGCGTGTGTTTATCATTTGTGTGTTCATTAACATCCATTCCAGCATTGATAAGTAATTCAGCAACCTTTGTGTGACCATCTAAACATGCAACATGTAAAGCTGTCCATCCATCCTCATCCTGTATTCTTGTATTAACACGACTATCTAATGTGTCTCCATTCATATCTAACAGATGTTTGACTGTGTCATAATGTCCTTCTTGACTAGCAAGGTATAATGGCGTACGTTTATCATTTGTGTGCTCATTAACATCCATTCCAGCATTGATAAGTATTTCAGCAACCTTTGAGTGACCATTGTGGCATGCAATATGTAAAGCTGTCGCTCCTTCCTTATCCTTTATCCTTGTATCTACATGACTATCTGATATATCTCCATTCATGTCTAGCAGATGTTTCACTGTGTCATAATGTCCTTCCTCGCTAGCAAGGTATACTGGTGTATATTTATCATTTGTCTGCTCATTAACATCCATTCCTGCATTGATAAGTAGTGTAGCAATCTTTGTGTGTCCTTCAAAACATGCAACATGTAAAGCTGTCCAACCATTCTCATTCGTTATCCTTGTATCCACATGGATTTCTAATGTGTCTCCATTCATGTCCAAGAGATGTTTCACTGTGTCATAATGTCCTTTTTCACTAGCAAGGTATAAGGGTGTACGTTTATCATTTGTTTGCTCATTAACATCCATTCCAGCATTGATAAGTAGTGTAGCAACATTTGTTTGGCCAAAACAACATGCAGCATGTAAAGCTGTCCATCCATCCTCATCCTTTATCCTTGTATCTACATGACTATCTAATTTATCTCCATTCATGTCTAACAGATGTTTCACTGTGTCATAATGTCCTGCATGACTAGCAAGGTATAATGGTGTCCATTTATCATTTGTATGCTCAGTAACATCCATTCCAGCATTGATAAGTAGTGTAGCAATCTTTGTGTGACCCTCAGAACATGCAGCATGTAAAGCTGTCCATCCATCCTCATCCTTTATCCTTGTATCTACATGACTATCTAATGTATCTCCATTCATGTCTAACAGGTGTTTCACTGTGGCATAATGTCCTTCCTGACTAGCAAGGTATAATGGTGTACGTTTATCATTTGTCTGCTCATTAACATCCATTCCAGCATTGATAAGTAGTGTAGCAACCTTTGTATGACCATTGAAGCATGCTATATGTAAAGCTGTTGTTCCATTCGTATCCTTAATCCTTGTATCTACATGACTATCTAATGTATCTCCATTCATGTCTAACAGGTGTTTCACAGTGGCATAATGTCCTTGCTGACAAGCAATGAATAATGGTGTACTTTTATCATTTGTGTGCTCATTGACATCCATTCCAGCATCGATAAGTAGTGACGCCACCTTTGTGTGGCCATTAAAACATGCAATATGTAAAGCTGTTGTTCCATTCGTATCCTTTATCCTTGTATCTACATGACTATCTAATGTATCTCCATTCATGTCTAACAGGTGTTTCACTGTGGCATAATGTCCTTCCTGACTAGCAAGGTATAATGGTGTACGTTTATCATTTGTCTGCTCATTAACATCCATTCCAGCATTGATAAGTAGTGTAGCAACCTTTGTGTGACCATTGAAGCATGCAATATGTAAAGCTGTTGTTCCATTCGTATCCTTTATCCTTGTATCTACATGACTATCTAATGTATCTCCATTCATGTCTAACAGGTGTTTCACTGTGGCATAATGTCCTTCCTGACTAGCAAGGTATAATGGTGTACGTTTATCATTTGTCTGCTCATTAACATCCATTCCAGCATCGATAAGTAGTGACGCCACCTTTGTGTGACCATTGAAGCATGCTCTATGTAAAGCTGTCCCTCCATCCTTGTCCTTTATCTTTGTTTCTACATGGCTATCTAATTTATTTCCATTCATGTGTAACAGATGCTTGACTGTACTGAAATTTCCGTATGCACTTGCTAGAAACAATGGTGTATAGTTTTCATTGGTTGTTTTATTGACACCCATTTTATTATCTAAAAGGTACTGTACCACATCAGTATGCCCATTTGCAGCAGTAAGATGTAACGAGGACCAGCCTTCATTAGTATTTCTCATCATCTTAGGATATCGATCTATAAAGGTATGAAGAATCTGAACAACAGTTAAATGTCCCTTTTCACAGGCAATCATTATTGGCGTTTTCCCTTCAGTATCATTGATGTTCATATGAGAATTATATGTCTTGACGAAGTACTTTACAAGTTCTATATACCCAAGTGAAGCCACAACATAAAGTGGGGTTATGCTTTCAGAGTTCTGTTGGAAATCCTTTGATGTATTTGTTTTATCTAAATGTTCCAGGAGTCTTGTGCGATATTGTTTATTCTTTGTATTTAGGTTTCCAAATACATCCCAATAATTACCTTTTGTAATCTCAGCTGTTTGTCGGTTAAGAAACAACTCTTCTTGTTCGACAGGGACATATATGACATTAGCAAGACTGCTCTCTCCTAAAGATTGTAACTGCATTCGATTTCTGATGAAAGAAGAACTAGCAAAATTTATAATGGCATCCGGGATTACTGATGAAACTGAAATGGCAATGATGTCAAACATCTTATCATGGACTGCTGTGAAACTGTCTTCTGATTCGCTGATAAACACTCCCATAAGTCTTTTAAAGCTAACTTGGTCTGGTTTGATCCTAATAGCTTGTTCCATTTCACATTCCATACCAATTTTCCCGACGATTTCGTCTGTTTCTGTGGTCTTCAGTGTTTCTTTTTTAAGGTCATTATTATGAATAACTAGTAAGGCCAGTGCCATGAAGGATGAATGCGACGTTTTTCTTAAACCTTTGATTTCAGCATCAATCACTTCTACTGGATGAGTAAACAACCTTGAGTCCTTAATATGGTTAAAACATGAACATAAAAGTGGAAAAAAGTCAAATAAAGTTAAATCTTCGATTTTATCTAGTGTTGATTGGTCAATATACGACAAAGCTATATCTCTGAGTTCCTCATTGGATAACTTATATTCTGTTGTAAAGCTACAACGCTGCAGATCAAAACAAGGGAAGTCGGGAAACGACTTACTTAAATATATGTTTTCTCTACATGTTACAATAAATCTAACCATAGAAGTTTGTGTTATGTAAACATTGTCTTTAAAATTAAAATGTACAATCTTAATACTTAGATTATTAGAAGGGTTTGCTTTAGGCAAGTTTATTTTGGACTCCTCCTTCAACAATTTCTCTATACGTTTTTCTTCCCTTTCCCAAGCATCAGACAAAGATTGTTCAAAAACAAATTTTCCACAAATATCATCAATGACAAATACTTGTTTTTTGTCTTTACAAAACACCTTCCTGATTTCTGATGGGTGACTTATGGGGTATAACTCATAGTCTTGGCCTTCTAGAAGCAATGCCACATGATGTGCCACTGCTGATTTACCACACCCTGGTGGGCCTGTTACTATTACCCCCCTGTTCGTAGACAATGTGTCTAATACAAACTTGGAGGCTGAGGTGTCTATGTACTTGATGTCTTCTGTCTTCCATTCCTCAATGATGGTCTGTCTTACTTCTGAAATGATGAAAGAGATACTAAAGAGTATTTTATTATAACTTTATGTTGTGTTTGTAATATATCTCTGAGGCTTTTCAATTAATTAAAAAAGGTAAAGGGAAATCCTTAGTGATATAGCTAAGAGAATGGCTAAGGGTTATCTTCCTTTTTTGACTTGTCTCATGGACATTTGCGATTGATTCGCCAAGATCAGTAATTTTGTTATTACTTTTTATCAAACAAACATGTCATTATACAAGAGTTTCCCTGCCTTTTTGTTTAAAAGTCTATCTACTAGTATATATATGCTGTGTACAAATTGTAATTTTGTACAAGTAATAACATATTCAAATTTTTTGTACATGTTATAACTTGTACGACTTAAAAATACAAGTTATAACCTGTACAATTTATACCTGTACATGTTATAACTTGTGCAAATTAGGCAAAAAAATTGAGTTGAACTTGTACAAATTGTCAATACAGCAAAATAAATAGGAAATAGGAATTTTTAAAACTATAGTATTTTTTCGCTATGAATAAAGGAACAAACATGTATTTCAATATCAAAGATGATTTAAGTGACTTATTGCCATAGATGCTCAATAAACGACATTTTAATTGCACAACAATATCAAGTTTGGACATTTGAATATTATCAACTTGGTTATTTATTGCGTGTATACAAAAATTGCTTACACATAGCTATGTTGCTCCTCGGTTGCTGTCTTCACTTAAGATATTTTATGAAAGACACCATGCTCTCATAGACAAATATTGGATTTTAATCTCTCTCGCATTTGGCACACTGAATTGACGGTTGGCAGCGCAAAGGAATATCTATAGTAAGCAGGAACTGTTTACTCTTCTAGAGGGAAGCAGAGGTACCAATGGGGTATCCGAATGGCAAAAGTCCGAAAGGGCAGAAACAAAACCAGTAAACACCAACAAGAACAGGACAAAAACAGACAACATGTAAAACATGGAAACACAAAACAACTGAATATCAATCAACAACGCGAACTCCAGTCGAAACAAGAGTGAACTCAGGTGCTCCGGAAGAGTAAGCAGTTCCTGCTTGCTATAGCACATCCGTTGCATTGCCAGTAGTCCATTCAGCTTGTCAAATCCGGTAAAGGAAGGAAAATCAACACCCTATGACAAACATCTGAGAGATCGAAATCACATTTTTTGTCTATAAGTGCATGATGTCTTCCGTAAAATTTCTTCTGAGTTCACGTTGTTGATTGCTGTTCAGTTGTTTTTGTATTTCTGTGCTTTATGTTTTTTTTTTTTGCCCTGCATGTTCTCGTTGGTGTTTACTGGCTTTGTCCCTGCCCTTTCGGACTTTTGACATTCTGAATCCCCTTACGTACCCCTGCTTCTTCTTTGAAAATATAGCAGTTTTTATTGGTCCGAATTCTGCCTCCACACAACCAACAGTTGCATGTATGGTAGTTCATTCTCAGTTTCAAATCTTTGCTGTCTGTATTATTTCCTGTTTCAAGTTCAGTGTCTTTATATTTCCAAAATCATTAAAAAACCCAAGCAAACAAACTTTACCCTGCAGTAGTTCTACTTTAAGACTGATCACGCGTGTTCAAACTTCACCTCAAGAATTTCTGCACTTAAATTTTCAAACTTATCAATTTTTGGGATGTAAAACATTTTAATAAATTCATCTATTTTATACTCGTTAGTAAAGCTGTCTACAATAATCATTGACACAGTCAACATCTCTGTTCTGTATGTGTTGAATAGATAAAAGACATGGTTTTTTTTTACATTTTGTATTTATTTTGCTGCATTGAAGTCTTGTACAAGTTAAACACGATTTTTGCCTTATTTTTTACAAGAACATGTACAGGCAAAAATGTACAGGTAATGACTTGTATTTTTGGGTTGTTCAAGTTATAACATGTACACAATTTTTGTACATGTTATAACTTGTACAAAATTACAAACTGTACACAACATTTATATATATATAACGAAGCCAATAGGAAAGAATATTACTCTCTTCAAAGTTGGAACTTCTATATTTAAAACAAAATTATTGTTTGTACTTTTAATATTAAAATACAAATGACAACATAATTAAAGGAGATTTGGCAACGTTATACATTATGCATGCAAAGTAATCAAAGTAACATTGGTACCGTGTACTTGTAAGTCACATTTGAATGAAGGCAAGCGATTTATGTTGTGGTTGTATGAAACACGCTATCTTACAACGATATGAAATCGATATAACTACATGTATTTTCCGGGAACTTTTCACTTTTATCTGAGACAATATGATTCTATTAATATAATTTTTAAATCTCAAACTTTATTTCAAGACCAAGTTTGAAGTTCGTATGTCAAGGTCACACCTTAGCAACAATAATATCACACTAAAAATCCCTTAGCAACCATACATTTTCTGTTCAAAAATGATGTTTTATGTCTTTTCCCTTCAGAAAGTTTGGTTTGGTTGCACACCACGAATCACAGTCCAATTTAGAATATCAATTACTTATGTGTAATTTATTTCTATTTGAGTACACAAAGGGGGAGACCTCTCGATCGTCCTTTAAGCGATTGTTATTTAATTTGTATATTCCCGCTAAAATATATTTCCCATCGCAAAGGTGACTAAAGTCACGTGATACACAAAATATAGTTTAAAAAGGTTATGAAAAATATAGCAAACTAGGAAAAACCCGCGAATTCGCGGGAAAATCAATCGTTGGTTGCTTTACAAAATATTACACAATTAAACATTGCATTTCTGTGACCTTACATGGTTGTGCTAATCGCACATTAAAGGTTCTACGGTATTATTTTACTCTAATAAGTTTTTGGTTACTGTCAGTTTTTTATTTTTTTAGGTTGATAGATCGATTGAATAAATAATTCTGTAACAATTAATTTATACATGTATTCCATTATTTTTCTTTTTCAGATAAGAATAAATTGTTTAGTCTCGGGCGCTTCCTATCGCTTTTTAGTATGACCGCTAGAGTGTAATTCCGGAACGATGACCGCTAAAATGTTTCTGGATCAATTAATTAGGTTAATAAGCAAACAGTAGACATAATTGCATATGTGTTAATGATATTCTGAAGGGCACAACCATCCCCTATTTTTGATATATGAAGCTTAGTCGTAGCGTTTGTTGTTTAGGCTGCAACCCGGCTAACAAAAAACGCTTCGTTATTTTAGTAGTATAGATACTATATCATCATTTAAAACGAAATAAATAAACAAATCAAATAATAATAAGAGGTTATACTAACATAGATAAGAAAGCTCGTTGACCAAAATAGAAATAAATACACTTCTACCGGAGAGCAAATGCACAATAGAATAGGTTATTAGTCTCGGGAATCAAAGTTTAACGCAGATAAATTTCTCCGAAATAGATTACTAGACTTTGGAAGTCCTCGACTTCCAAGTAAAAATCATTTCTTCATCAAATCGATTAGAACAAGACGATAATTAAAAGAAGCTAAATCCTTAAGTCCTAAGTTCAGATACAGTGATGATATCCTCTCTGTCAACAACGCTTCGTTTGCCTTCAATTTTTACCCCCAGATTCCAAGATTAAAGAAACCATCGAATCTACTTGTGTCACTTCTTTTTAGGATATGGATCTTGAATTTGAATTGAGTGATCATCTCAGTATAAAAATATATTACAAAAGAGACCATTTTTATTTTCAATTTAATTTTCCAAAATCTAGAAAGTAAAATACCGACCTCACTAGCATATGGGTATATATAACTTATTCGATATGCCATGGGTTGTACTAATTTTTTAACAGATTCCAGTTCCTTACATGTAAAGGTGCTTAACAAGTTATTTTTTGAAAAATCCTTTGTCATTTTAACAGTCAATCTCCGAAATAGAGTCTAACAGCACTCCTTATGTCGTCTGACGTAGGAATGACTGTACTTTGTTTCGGAGATTGATTAACATTATGATTCTTCCAGCTGAAAGTTTTTTTTCTTACCATCATCATTTGATTTTTCAGTATAAAGTTTCTCCAGTTTGATTTCAGTGTCTATGACATGCTGTAAGGTAGAATCTAGCTTCCTTTCGTACTGTCTTAAAAGTCTAAGTGTGTCTGCATCAATAGTAGCAGAGGCTAGTTTTTGGACTTCTGGTCCAAGGTTTCCTGCCAAATTTACAATTGCCTGCAAGTAAACATTGAAAAGGATTAGAATTTTTCGTAAACAGACTATCAGAGGCAGTGGGTAGTTGTTGGATTTGTGGACATTTCCTGTGAAACTCACAATACACGTAGCCTGCAATTACGAAAAGACAAAACCCATTGTGTCCTAGAAACTTTGTCTATTAGCTTAATTTGTGATCCGAGGTTACGTAGCCTAGAAAGTAACATTTGTTCAATAAATTATTTTGATATTCTTAAAGTTGTAAGTGTCATACAGTCATGTCATAAGTCTGATGATAATTTCTTCACATACACAGTTAAATAATTACATCATATATTTAGCAGATGTTTCCAAAAACATAATGTCATCCTGATGTTAAATATAAGTTAATGATATGTTTTAATGCTTTTATATTAAATATATTTGAAAAAAAATCATAATAATAATAATAATAAATTCCTTTATTTCAACAGGATAGAATATTTAGTTGACAAACTAGTTTACAATATGGTCCTGCATTATGTACATATTTACAACATAAAGTATAAGATTGACAATATAAAACTAAATAAAAATTACATAAACAGAGGCATTACTTAAATTTAACCATAATACTTTTGCAGATATAGCTGTTTAAAAGATTCAATTGTTGTACATGTCTTTAAGTCTTCATCTAAATCATTCCATAAATAGCTTCCTGATATAACAAATGATTTTTTGTAGTATTCAGTTTTTGACTTTGGAATATATAATAAATTATGACTACTCTGTCTCGTTGATCTAGAGCTTATTTGGTGTACATATTTAAAAACATTAAGATATTCTGGAACAAGCTGATTTAGAGATTTAAAAACTAAAATTGCCTTTCTGTATACAAAATAATCTGGCATAGGCATCCATTTGAGTTTACTAAAAAGCACAACAGATGGAGTCATTACACATTTCTCAATCAAAATTATACGTGC
Organism: Arcuatula senhousia; assembly: GCA_963971305.1. Classification (NCBI taxonomy): domain Eukaryota; kingdom Metazoa; phylum Mollusca; class Bivalvia; order Mytilida; family Mytilidae; genus Arcuatula; species Arcuatula senhousia. The sequence continues at coordinate 14,364 of CAXARO010001518.1, forward strand.
TGCTCTTTTCTGAAGTTTAAAAATCTTATCAATATTTGCAGCATTCTTTGCACTTGACCAAATAGTACAGCAATAATTAAAATGTGGAAATATAACAGAGTTATAAACTTTAAGTAATGCAAAACTTGACATAAAACTTTTCAATCTACGTAGAACTCCAATTTTCTTTGATATCTTTTTGTTAAACAATCAATATGATAAGACCAAGTCAAAGAACAATCAATATTAACTCCCAATAATTTAGCTACATCAACAGTTTCAATAATTATATTGTTAACTTCAATACAAAGTTTTCTACATTTTGATAACCTTTGTCTTGTACCAATTAGCATACATTGAGTCTTTTTAAAATTCATAAATAGCTTATTGTTTTTCATCAACTTCATAGCACATATAAGATCTTCTTTTAGTTTGCACTCAATGATATCTACAGATTTATCTGAAACATCATGTGACGTGTCATCTGCATAAATTGTGGCATGTGAATAATTTAAACATTTAGGATAGTCATTGACATATAAAATAAAAAATAAAGGTCCAAGAATGGAGCCTTGTGGAACACCAATTGTGATGTTTTGAGGTTTTGACAATATTCCATTCCAACCCACACATTGTTTTCTGTTACAAAGATATGACTTAAACCACAAAAGAGAATTTTCACAAATACCGAAAGCTTTTAACTTATACAATAATACATTATGGTTAACAGTGTCGAATGCCTTACTTAGGTCAATAAATAATACTCCAGTTAATTTACCTTCATCAATATGTTTGAGCCAACGATCAACTAAGCTATTTAATGCTGTTTCACATGAGTGTTTTGGTCTAATACCAGATAGACAATTTGTTATCAATTTGTTATTAGATAAGTAGTCATAAAAGGCATTAAAAATATGTCGTTCAATAATTTTACTTACAATGGGCAATACAGAAACTGGCCGATAGTTGTTTACAATATGATCATCACCAGATTTAAATATAGGAGTAACCCTTGCCACACTAGGTAAACGCTGTCCGCGAGAGAAATGATATTTCGCGTTTTTTCTGTACTGATATTTCATGTTGTCTTGTCTACTGGCATGGATGGCTCATTAAACATGTTATTTCCGTGAGTTTTTACCTTTTTAATACTGTTTGTTGTCAGAATTTAAATCATTGAATATGTATCTTGGACAAATTTGGTTAATCTTTAAAAACATCCGCATAAAACAAAAGAAAAATAACCAATAAAGCATAATTTCTAGATAAAACAGTGGAAACAGGTTTCACAACTACAAGTGATGAGATACGAACTTTTATCACACTCATTAGATATTTGTCAAAGGAAACTCGCAAATGCTCGTTTCCTAACTTGACAAATATCTAACTTGATTTAATAGAAATCTGTATCTCATCACTTGTAGTTGTGAAACCTGTATTTAAAGTATAACCGTGGAGATATGATAGTGCTATATCATATCTACATGGTGTAACTGACTAATGATTCCTAAAATGAGGTAATATTGAACAAATGACCAAACATTCCAATAACTCACGAGTGCGCTTAGCGCATGAGTGAATTGTAAAGGTTGTTCGGTCACAAGTTGAATATAATAAGTTAGTTATACTATTTACAACATAGTTAAACAATAATTATGGCTTTATTTGTGGCTGACTTCCTAACATTTTTAGGTGAACTATTTTAATGCAAAGGTAATAGTTTTCGATACTTTTAGATTAATTACCTATTACTTTGAATTTGGATTTAACATAACTCTTGATTTTCTAAGAGGGATCTGTATTCTACTTCTAAAAATATTTTGATACCCGAAATAACAGTACAGTGTTGATAGATTAATACACGAAGTAACAGTACAGAATGATTTCATGAACACAGAATAACAGTACAGTCAATATTTTTAAGATTGCTGAATTTCAGTTGATAATTTATTAAATTACTAATTTTATGAATTATACTGACTAAAGATTTTATCAAAAAGCATTTGCACTAGCTTTTCTTTCAAACCGTATATTTTTCATATGTTTTAGCTGTGTTTCCACTGTTTTATCTAGAAATTATGCTTTATTGGTTATTTTTCTTTTGTTTTATGCGGATGTTTTTAAAGATTAACCAAATTTGTCCAAGATACATATTCAATGATTTAAATTCTGACAACAAACAGTATTAAAAAGGTAAAAACTCACGGAAATAACATGTTTAATGAGCCATCCATGCCAGTAGACAAGACAACATGAAATATCAGTACAGAAAAAACGCGAAATATCATTTCTCTCGCGGACAGCGTTTACCTAGTGTGGAAAAGTTCAATAAAAAAGTTAGAGCATTGACAATCACATCAGATGTTAATCGAAGAAATTTAACAGATATATTGTCTAAACCAGTTGCCTTTGCTGTACACATTCCAGCTATTTCCTTTTTCACAAAATTTTCCGTCATCTTTGGAATAATAAAAAAATCATTTGGCATAAGTTGTTCCATGTCTGGCAAAGAGTTATCAAAATATATTCCCAAGTTATGTCCGATGCTACAGAAAAAGTCGTTAAAAGCGTTAGCAATATCACTGTTTTCGGTTATAGTTTGTTCATCTACTTCTAAATATGATGTATTACAGTTTTTTTATTTGATGGAATAAACTGTTTAAGACGGGTCCACATATCCTTTGGTTTCATGGATACTTGGTCAATAACCTCGTCGATAAAAGTCTTCTTTGCTTCTCTGATCTTCGCCACAACGGTGTTACGAGAGTATTTGTATAACGCCCAGTCGTTTTCAGAGTTAGTCTTTAGCGCTTGTATATGCAGATAGTCTCTATGTGCATCTCGGCAAGTATATCATCATTGATCCACTGTTCTGATCTTGCGTTTATCCTTCTTTCTTTATACGGTAAGTGGTTGTCAAATACTTTTGTCAAGCTGTTCTTAACTTAACAAATTTCCACATTTCATTAACATCTGTCATTTGTTAAATCGACTCCCAGTCTATGTTCTTCATATCTTCTAAAAGTTTATTTTCGTCTAGATGTTTATAGTCTCTATACTTGATGGTTGTATGTTTGTTTGTGCCGCATTTGTTCTTTTTACTTATTGTATAAGTCAAGTTTATCATATGTTTTATGTTTTGATATGACCAACATATGGTTAGGGAGCAACCATTTGATTTTTATGGGGGGGCTATGGATATTTTCTTCGTCCTGCCTTTTTATTTTCCGAAAAAGTCGAGCCTGGATTTTTTTTTCGCGCTTGCGCTCGCAAAATTTTTTATTTTCAAAGCAACTATAAAATTTTTAGCTAAAAATACCATCCTGCCTTTTTTTTTACTCAAAGCACTGTCCTTCCTTTTTATTTATCTGGATTTTTGCCATCCTGCCTTTTTATTTCAAATTTCACCATAGCCCCCCCCCATAAAAATCAAATGGTCGCTCCCTTATAAAAAAATAAAGAGAACAAGTCATTTTAAAAGTATTGCCAATGCAAAAATCCACATTTTGAATTTTAATGTGTTTGTCACCGTATGTTAAACATGTCCGTCATTTGCTTAGCATATGTCTGCAATCATATGTTTATCATATGGGCACTGAAATTTGACATGAAAATATGATAAATATATACACGGGGAAACTTTGTTCACGTGAATTTTACGCGAAAGAAAAAACCACGTGATATTCTCGTAAGAAAATATGTTCACAATATTTTTTTATGTTCTGTAACTTTCATGCAATTCAATAAATATTTAGAACAATATTCTTACTTTTTATGAAATTTCATGGGAAATTCACGTGAAAAAGCTAACGTGAATTTCACGTCAGTTTCACATAAAATTCACGTGAATTTCACGTTAAATTCACGTTAATTTGCTCGTTTAACGTGAAAGAAGCAGAGGTACAATGGGGTATCCGAATGTCAAAAGTCCGAAAGGGCAGAGTCAAAACCAACAAGAACAGGACAAAAACAGACAACATGTAAAACATGGAAACACAAAACAACTGAATATCAATCAACAATGCGAACTCCAGTCGAAACAAGAGGGAACTCAGGTGCTCCGGAAGAGTAAGCAGTTCCTGCTTACTATAGCTCACCCGTCGCGTTGCCAATAGTCCATTCAGCGTATCAAATCCGGTAAAGGAAGACAAATCAACACCCTATGACAAACCAACATCTGCACTCATCTGAGAGATCGAAATCCCATATTTGTCTATAAGAGCATGATGTCTTCCGTAAAATTTCTTGAGTGAAGACAGCAATCGAGGAGCAACATAACCCTGTGTGAGCAATTTTTGTGTCAGACGTGTCGCTCTGCTAAGGAAATCGATGTAAGTCCCGCACGCTCTGGAGTAACGAATCAATTGAGATACGTAAACTCCATAAGCTGGAGCGGACGGAATGTTGCTACACAAGAAGGGGAAGTTGACGATTGGAAAGTTGAAGTCATCACGTTTGTCATAGAGCTTTGTTGAAATAGAAGAAAATGAGATGTAGAATAAGTGTACGCGACACAACCTACATTATAAACGTATATTTTAAATATCCACAATGGAAAACAGCCAGCAGCCTTCAATGTGACCAGCAGTCGCTGCTCGCTGTTTTTCAATTGGCCCCTGGATTGAAAATAAAATACATATGATTCAAGCCCAATCCCAAAGTGCATTGAAAGACCCTCTTCTTGACAAAAAACAATTAACAAAAATTCGACTAAATACAAACATAAGCTTTGATAAAGATTCCTGGCTTAGGACAGGCACATTAAAATGTGGCGGGGTTAAACTAGTTTTTTGGCGCCAACCTTCCCCCTAATGATAATCAATAACAAAGCACAAACTAACACACAGTAAAAATCAAATCGATAGAAGTTCAATTCAACAAGAGAGTATCTGAGACAAAAGGACAACAGGTAATTAACGGGACGTAAAGATACTCTCTTGAGAACACTCGAAGTTACTGACAGCTAGCTAAGAAGCATCCATCGACTGATGTAAAATAATCAAGTATGTCGATTTTAAATCCGACACAACACGTCAAACACTTGATTTGATGATGCATCATCACACAAAACCGACACACTTGACCGCTGTAATGCTCAAAAATGACATATTTATAAAAAGGCAATTAACATTTTAAAGTAAGTATCAAATTATCAATATTTTTACCAATGAAGACTAAATTCAAAGATTTTACTAAAATATCCATTTCATAACCTTTATTTAATAAAGTTTTAAGCTAATTTTGCATTCCCAACGGATTGTTTTTGAATTTATTTGCTCTATAAACAACATTACCGTAGAAATCTGGATGGGATATTCCCTTTACAATCAAAAGTCGTCGTGTACAGTTAAATTTTCCAATAAGGTATAGATATTTATGATAAAACTTAGTAAACGACTTCACTAATTTGTGGTAACGATATCCTTGTTTTAGTAATTTTTTTGTAATACACTGGTTTTTATCATTAAAATCAGACACACCACTGCAGATCCGAGCATATCTTACCAACTGTGAAATATATACTCCGTAAGACGGAGCAAGTGGTACATCTCCCTCTAGAAAAGGAAAATTCACAATGGGAAATGAAAAGTCATCCCGTTTATCATATATTTTAGTGTGTAATTTTCCATTGATTATACTTAAATCTAGATCTAAAAATGGGCATCTATCACCAGTAAGGTTAGATTTATTCAAAGTTAATTCCTTGGGATAAATTTCCGTAATAAAATTAGAAAATGTCGGATTGTTTAGTGAAAGAATGTCGTCTAAATATCTGTATGTATAAGTCTTCCTTGAGAGTCAATTTCGAGATGTAGATCTAAATATGAAGCAGACTTCCTAGAATTCACGTTAATCCTAGTTTCACGTGAATTTCATTTGAACAATATTTCCCTGTGTATGTTAGAAATATTACGAACATGTGTTTATGATGCAATTTCTTCTGTGTATTTAAATGCAAAAAAAGCCTGAAAGCACATTAAAAGAAAGAAGGACTTGAGATTTGAAATACTTGTGTATGGTCATTACCGGATCCTAAGATCGCAATGGAAGAGGGAGGTTTGGCGTTATAAAACCTGGTTTAACCCACCATTTTGTTTGAAATGCCGGTACCAAGTCAGGATCATTGTGATCCACCAATTCTCCGGTATGACTGATTCGTTTTTGTCATTTTCTCTGGACTGTGAGATTGATCATTCAAGTTCGGTAGTTTTGTTATTACCTTTATTTACTAAAAGTTTTCAGTCTTTTTTTATTGCTTCTTCTTAACGTGAAAAATTTGTTCCAAAATTCTAAAATTCTAAAACAAATTCTAACATATAATTTAATATTCCTAAAGGAATATCTGACATCTCAAATTAAGGTTCCACCCATTTGCAATTAAAACAATTAGATTTATTTAAAACATATACTTTACCCCTGAAACACAGCTCCAAATATCTGTAAATTCCTGCTGTCCGATTTCCCCATCTTTAGAGTGTACAATTTGATTTCGGTAATATTTTATTCTTGAGATGTCGGCATCTTTAGATGTATCTTGAGCGTATGTTGTGGGGTTATCATGGTCCTTGATTTGGAACTTGGAGAAGTTTCTCAACAGACAAACCATTAACGTAATATCAAATTCTTGAGACCTTACGGGGTTTCCTCCTGAAATATAGGCAATAGACGATAAAGAGACGTGGGAAGAGTGTACGCGACCCAACCAACATAAAGAAAAGTAATTCAAACTAATCACAATGGAAAACAGCCAGTAGTCTTAAACATGACCATAGGTCGATGCTCACCGTCTTGCATTAGCCCAAGACTAAAAATGAAATACATAATATTCAAAACCAATCCCTAAATTATCAACGAACGACCCGTTTCTGGACATTGAACAATTAAAAAACTAAACGATCAAAATAACATAAAATTCTTGTGAACTGACTGGGATACCTCCTGAAAAGAGATTAAACATGAAAGTAATATCAAATTCTAAAAAAAAAAATAGAGGCAACAAAGACTTGAATGGGAATCATCCTGAAAAACAGGAAATCCATCAATGATAAAGCAACATCTTGTGAAATGACTTGGTTTACTCCTGAATTGAGAACCTTTAACGTTTTGTTAATAAACACGAACCTGTTGGATAAAGTAGATCCCACTGTGCATCAAATATTTTCTTTTTGTCTTTTAACCTTTGTACTTTGCTCCTATTGGTGGTTAACCATGCCCCTAATCCACTTGGAGGAAACTGGAGATCAAATTCATGTCTAACCGCTTGTGGTCCAATTCTGATAGCAAGATCAACTAATCTTAAGAAATTTAATTCTTTGGCAGAATGGATAGCTGTAGCCATTGGTCTATAAGAATAAAACATCCTGATTATAATTGTATTTGAATTCTAATGCGATTCCAACTATTCCAAACGATTGCAGGTATAGACATATTTATGTGTGTCATTTATTAGACGGAACGAAGTTGTATTATATCAACATCAAACAATTTAGTAATTTATAAACATATCGTGTTACCCCCATAAATGGCAAAAAAAAAATGTATGTAAAAAGGTCTTCTCACCACGTCAGGACCATTATGCTTTCATTTTTTCCGGTATGTTTTACTTGTTTTGTCTTGTCTTATGGACATTTGAGATTGATTTTCCAAGTTCGGTTATTGTGTTATAACCTTTATTTGCAATCAAATAGACAGTATATTATATTTATAGGTTATCTGAACATGTTGAACAAAAACTTCAATTTACATAAGATAATCTTACCATAAAAAGCTTTCACTAATAATACAGCAGAAGGTTTTCAGGTGCACCTTTCTTATGTTGAATTTTTGCAATTTAACTTATCTCAAAGAACTAATCAGGGGGACAAAATATCTTTATCAGGCTGGACAACGTTGATAGATGAAATGAAATCCACCCATGTCATAAAGCTGTGTTTCTCATCAGATAGATAAGGTAAAGGAGCAACCCTATTAAATAATAATAATAAAAATAATATAAATTCGCATCTTATTATAAAGAAATGTACTCTAGTATATTAAAACATTTGTAGCAGCAATTTGGAATAAATTAAAACTATTTTCATCTGAATACAAATTTTGATATTCAGTTCTACACAATGGAAGAGGAAGGTCAGGCGAAATAAAAACCTGATTAAACAAACCATCTGTACCGAGTCAAGACTATTGCATGCTTTAAATTCTCCGGTATGTCTTATCTGATATGTTTTGTCTTATCTTTGCCATTTTAGAAAAAGGCTCGAAAATTGTTTACTTTCTAAGGGGAATAATTCCTTAAAGAACAGGTCCTCCATCTTTGACTATGCTACATCTTTAGTAGAACTTGATGTGCTTAACAATATGCTATTTAAATTTCTAAAATGCCTTATATAGTTTTTATAGTATTGAGTTTAAAATATGCAAAGAATGAAAAAAAATCATGAAAAGGCCAATAGCTCCTACATAAATGGTTATATGTTCTTCAAAATCTCAGGGCAGGTAGATCTTGAGGTCTGATCTTTTTTACCCTATTACAGGATCATCATATCTGTGAAGTTTGCAAAAAAACTGCAATCTTCCCCTTCGTTCTGTTTTTGGCCACAGCGGCAAAATTTTAAAAGAATCAAAAATCCAAATGATAGTTTTGAATAGAAAATAATGAGATGTCACAATTGCCACAAGCGGCAATTCAGAAAAACTACAATGGACAATCGCCAGCAGCCTTCAACGAGGACAGTAGGTGCTGCCTCGTTGAAGCATCTTTGCCAATTAACAACCGAACCAAGTTTGGATGCGACTTGACTTATGTTGTCAGAAGACATAGTGTTTGAAAACGTTAACGGACGACGGACGGTCGGGCGACAGGCACCAAGTAATGAGACCTGAAGCTCACATAAGCTTCAGGTCAGGTGAGCTAAAAAGGCAAAGCTATATATCTTATTAGAAAACTTGATTGATTTATGCTTGGTACATGAATTTTAAGGCAGGAGGTTTAAAACTTCCAAGGAAAAAATCCTTATAATATGTTGGATATACTAGTGTTTAACTTAAAACAGCAAGAAAAAGATAAAGGGTTGAGGTTATGTACATATTACAACTGATTATATAGGACCAAAACAATGATATTGATCAAGCTAGTTTTAGTAATCATTCAGATTGATTCCTTTTTTATACCATCAGTCTTTGACTTAATGTTTTTAAACAAAGCAAAGAAAACAAGTCACCAGCATTAATATTTGTTCACATTAAGTTTTTAATGTACCAATTATGGTTAGTTTCTATATGAATTATCAGTATTAAAATCAAAGCGCTAAAGCGTTTAAAGGCAAGCGAAATATATAAGTACTGTAATAGATTTATCCTCTGTTAAAGTGTATTTTTCTAAATGTTTGCGAACGAATAATTTTGGTGAGCAAAGGAAAGGATCGTCATAAAGATGCTCTCAAAATTAATGAACACAACTGCAAACACAAGACAGGTATCGTGTTCAAACGGTATCGATTGAAACACCCCTTCGATTTAAATGCACTTGTCCCAATGATGTGTATTGTGTACTGAATTTCTGAATGGAGAAAATAGAATCCTTGCATTGACCAATCAAATAAGAGAAATATTTATACGAACCAATCAAGTTATAAATGAATACATAATGTATATTCTATATCCTTTAACCAAATAGTTCGTCGCGTAAAATGCAGAGGAATAAATATAACTTTTGCCGGTCATATAAAATGCCAATGAAAATGGAGATTTATAAAAGTGTGTATCATGTTAACAAATATTGAAAAGTAATATAGAAAATAAAGCATTTTTTAGACTGGAAGCAGGAAGATCACTTCATCTATACTGAAAAAAAAAACGCGAAAATAATCACTACTCTCTAGACTCCATAAGTCTTCGCTGCGCTTGCCTAAAAATCATATTGCTGAGCGAAAGAAAAAAAATGTTTAATGTCCGAATAAAAATGGTTAAGGAAACAATAAAACATCAGAACTTGAATAACAAATCTGAAATGAATAATAAAAAAAAATCTCAAGGCAGAAACATACCGGAGAAAATTAAGATCACAATGGTCCTGGCTTGGTACAAGTATTTTAAAAGAAATGGTGCGTTAAACTAGGTTTTATTTTCCATCTCCCTTCTGATATTAAGGTCAGGTAACACAAAACACAAAACCTAATAGTACCAAAACGGGTATAAAAACGGTTAATTTTGTTATGCAGTATATTAGAAAGTAGATTATAAATATGCTTCATGTTTTGTTTAATGTTCACGTAAGACGATAGAAACTGTCATTCTTATATAATTTTGTTTCAATGCTTGTCGTCGTTATACTAGAATAAAACACACCACATAGCACAACATTATCAGACCGCAACATGTGGATTAAACCCAACATTTTGATGTACGAAAACCAATATGGAGTGTAAGACTTTTTTGTGATTTTCAATGATTTAAAATAGTTTCATTTTTTTTTATTTTGGCCAGCTTTAATTCTTTATGTATGATTTAAAGGGTGTGAGCGTTCGGTTAAAAGCACATTTTCGCCTTGAATAGCGGCAGATAACTCTTCAGGAAATTAGCTGCTAGCCTGGTAGTATGAGACCAAGGGTCCCAGCAGTCTGATTACTGTCATTCGTGTTAAAGATGTATTTATTCATATATTTACTTTTGAACGATACAGTATCAATCTTTTGATTATGATTTTAATTTTTATGTGCGATTTGACCATTTAGTAACAGTTTAGAGCTTCAGGAGACCATACTTTTAGAAGACCATGGTTATGTACAAAATCCTTCTTTTTTGCTATGTCATGTTATGTAAATAAAAATGTCTTTTTGTTTGTGACAAGCAATTTAAATTTTGCTAAACAATGCATATTTTAGTTTACAACATAATCTTACAATGGTTATCAGTTAGATAATATGATAATAGGTGCAACCTAAAATGGGACGCAGTTTTAGAATATTGTTGTCAAAAAATGTCATTGATCAATTACTAATAATTACAAATATCGAATTATTTGTGAAAATTACAAATATTTGTAACATTCCAAAATAGTGTCAAAATCAAAATATAATAGGATGAAGTTGACGGGACGAAATAACTTTCTTTTGGTGTTACGTAATCCATGACGTCATTTCCCGGTCAGAGTATTTCGCGCTCCAGCAGAAGTAAACAAAGCAAACTTTTTTTTCTGCCAGGTTTTCCATGTTTTGGGTGATTTTCTGTGTACCAATATATCTTTTTAGAAGTATTGGGTGGAGAAGATTGATATACAAACCTGGCAGAAAATGACAACTTGTTTCAATCAGGATTTTGGAAAAAAAAACACTGGAACATGCACATACACAGGATTGATTTAAAAATCTCCATGATCAGCTAAGGTAAGACCATCTTTTTTACTATTCAGTGTTGTGAAGCTTCATTTAAAATATTGTCTTAAACATCACCAACAATTGGTTGAATTACCAGTAAACAATCACTAATCCATGATTACAATCACGATTATTCCTAACGCACCTGTTTACAATGACCATTCTCGCGAGAACTTGTCGAGATCATTTCATCTCTTTGACAACGAGAGTTTCATTGAAAATATAATTAGAGAGTTTAGTTTTGACTTTCCATCCGTATTCCCCTGTATATTTTTAAAAGAAATTTAACTGTGGTTATTAAATCTGTAAATTAAAAAAAAAATCCCAAAAAGCATCGAATTTCTGGCCCCATAGAAATTCATACCTAGCGCGCTTGCGCGCACTTGGCACATCCGTTTCGAAAAAAATACAAACCATTAACTTTTGGAAATTTCTACATATGTGGGACTGTGTCCAATATTAATGGATAAAAAGTGTTTTGAAAATGTTTGATTTTAAAAAATCACGAGATGTTTAAATTTTTTCCAGGTTTATATTTGGCATACAAGGTCAAAATCAGATGAAATTCATGGTATGTTTATCTAACAATATCTCTGTCACTAATGATTTGTCAGGACCATTGCAATTCTTTATGTCTCCGATGTTTCTTGTTTTGTAATTTTATTTTGGACATTTGAGTTTGGTCATCCTTATTCGGTAATTTTGAAATTATCTTTTTGAGTAGAGTGGTTGTGTTTTGTGCTACCAGACCGAAAGATTGCAATATGGAATAGGGACTTTTGGGGCCAAAAAACCTGGTCCAACCAACCATTTCTTTTGAAATGCCATTGCTATCTTTAATGTTTCTGTTATGTCTTTGCCTTGTTCTGTCTTTTTCTCTTAGATGTATGATTTGGAATATCCAAGTTTCGTAGTTTTATTGTTACTTTATGGAATATTACAAAATTTGTTTTATCAATATATTATACACAATCATACCTTTTCTGAAGTTTCTGCCACTTTTCATTGAGCATTTATTATATATAACACAAGTCTAAATTTGACAAATTATTGTGACAGTCATTAGCACGTTTTCAAATTGTAATTGTATGCAATATTTAAGGTCTAAGTATTTTGATATAAATTGTCATCCTTTATGTTAGTCCTTTTAATTAGATACAGTTATCGATAATTAAATTAAATTGTACTGCAAACCAACTAAACAGAAGCAAGTATAATAGGCTATTGATGTTTCTATAACCATTTGCCAAATTTAAAATGAATTGTGATTCCCCAATAGGATACTGTGATTTTTATCTTAAGATCTTTAAAAAGGTATGTTCATGACATGAACCTTTAAGAGATGGATGATAAAGATATGTTTGTTGGAACATATTAATATTACTAATAAATAAGAAATAGCCGTAGAAATATATGAAGACCCTTCAACATTTCTGCTCTCAATCTTCTATATCTGCGAATGAAACATTTTATCTCTACGATATTTGATATTCTTGCTTTTCTTACTTGGGGATGCAGATGAATGAAAAATATAAATGAATGCCGTTTTACCAAGTTCTGTTTTTCATTCTTCACCAAATTGATTCAAACTCGTAAAAATATTTAATTTAAACCAAATTTGATTGTTCTTAAAAATCTTTTTAGATTGGGTAAGCACTGCTTCTTTCAAGGCGTTTGCTTTTGTCTATTTATACATATTAAAATGTATATTGGTATATAAGCTCAGATAGTATACAAAATCCACATATTTACAATGATGAAAAAGAAACAAATTTACGAAACTCCATAATTAGCTAAAATTTCGTAGAATAAACTTATGTTTTAATGAGATTGTAATGAATTGATGAAATATCTTATAAGAACTCTTCATATATCTTATCACGTTTATCAGATATATAATATCTTTTATCAGATATCTTGAAAAATTAATACTGTGGTTTCATTATTATTTATTGAGAATCAATTTCATGGTTTTCATGGTATACTTTGACCCATGAAAAGAAGTGAAGCATTGATCTGGTTGCTATAGACTTAAGAACCAAGAATTGCAGAAAACACGAACTTATCATTTTTTATCAAGCCACGAAAACTGGTACCCAAGAAAATAAATGAATCCACAGTATATATAGAAAAGAGTGCGATATGTATACGTTACAGGGAATGTGTGTAATTTGGGATTACGCGTAATCCTTAAAGAAATTGGGAATTTCCTGTAATCACTGGCCATCTTAGGGAAAGTGGAATATGTTGAGAACATTTGATCAAATCCTATTCAAGCTGTCACTCTATTTTGTCAATAGTAGAATGAGGCAATCATCTTAGATATAGCCTCTTAGATATATCGGTATAAATGGAGCAATGTGAAGTTGGTTACTTATTTGACATTCGATTGACATTGGTATAACATTCGATTGACATTCGGTTGACATTCGATTGATATTCTGTTGACATTCGTGTAATATTCAACTGACATTCATGTAAAATTCAACTGTGACCATTTGGTAAGGCTGAGAAAATTTTAAAGTCGGAAGCGAGACCAAAGCAGAGTAAAATTAACAATAACGGGATTTTGGATGTAAACCATGACCATTCCGAGACTTTTTTTTCATCTTCAGTAAAGGTTGAAATGGTACAATAAAGCCCATTTTGCCCTCTTTTTATTACAAATATACCCAAGCCGGCAAACCAAATAATAGGAATATAGAATTTTGAGATTGATTTTTGTGACCTTGGTTATTATTTTCTTCAATATTACGGCGTTTTCTTTGTATAGCCTTAAATTTGAAAAAAGTCCAAATAAGAGAGAAACAACTCGTTTTATCCACTATAAAAATTATATTCTGGGTTACAGAGAATAGAATATGGAGTATTCAATTGCAAGTTGATACCAATAATTAAGTTTCTGTGGCAATTCCATGGTTATTTACTTTCGTTGATTTGTATTTTCGTCGTTTTGCACAAATCAGATGTCAGTTTTTTTTAGCTGGGATCAACACAGATTTATAAAGAATGTCAAAGAAATGTTTAACGGATGTCAATTGAACATCAATCTAATGTTAAACGAAAGTCAAACGAATAATAAACGAATGTCAATTGAACATCAATCTAATGTTAAACGAAAGTCAAACAAATAATAAACGAATGTCAATTGAACATCAACCGAATATTAAACGAATGTCAATCGAATGTCAAACGAATGTCGAATAAGTAACCAACTTCACATTGCTGTATAAATGGTGGAAAATAAAGAGATGTGGAATAAGTGTACGCGACACAGCCCACAATTAAACGGCAATTTAGAAAAACCACAATGGACAACCGCCAGCAGCCTTCAACGAGGCCATTTGGCACTGCTCGCGGTTCTGCAATTGGCCCATGGTCTAAATAAGATGCATATAATTCAAATCCAGCCCTGAAATAGTCACAGATAGACCCCCTTCTTAAACAAGGAACAGAAAATATCAAAAAGACAAGTACAAACGAAAGCTTTGTCAAAGATTCCTGGCTTAGGACAGGCACATGTAATATGTGGCGGGGTTAAACTAGTTTTTTGGGCCCAACCTTCCCCCTATCAATATTCCTAGACAAAGCACAAAAACTAAACACACAATAAAAATCAAATCGATCAAAGTCCAATTCTACTAGAGAGAACCTAAGACAAAAAACAAGAACAAACAAAAGGACGGTAAAGGAACTCTCTATAGAACACTCGCTGTTACTGACAGCTAGCTGAGAATCATCAATCGACTGATGTAAAAAAAATCAAACGTATCGATTTTAAATCCGACACAACACTTCAAACAATAATGATTTAGTGAAGCGTCATCACACAAAATTTTAAGATACTGGGTTTAGCATTTTTTGTTAATCAGTGATTATTATTAATGAGAAAACTGATAAATGTGTAACTGTTCATTTGTCTTTGTTGTTTTCGTTTGACAATATGCGCGTCGTATGACACATAACGTTGTATATTATAGATATAAACTTATTCAATAAATTAATCAATAAATCACTCATTAGTGATACCATAGCGATACTTTATGTCTCCGGTGTGTGTTGTTTTGTATTTCTGTTTATGACATTTGAGTTTGGTCATCCTAGTTCGGTAATTTGAAATGATCTTTAGCAGTACAGTGATTTACTGTTACATGATCTGTTTTATAAATACAATATACACAATCATACCTTTTTTGACGATTCTATGCGAATTTCCACTGAATATTGAAACATAAGTCCAAATTTGAGGAATAGTTCAACTATTGTAAAAACTTCATATAATGGCCGTGTGTCTTACTTTTGGTCGTTTTGTTATAGAATATTGTTATTAAAAGGCCTCTGTAATTAGCTAAAGTCAGTTATCATATGCATGTAACATTTAAATCCTACGGCATACCAACTTGACAGAAACAAGTATAATAGGCTATTGGTATTTATAACGCTTCGCCAAATTTAAAATACATTGCGATTCCTCAACATGATACTTTGATTCTATTGACATGAATGATAAAAACTATTAAAAGGTCAGTTAATAACACGAACCTTCTTATGATGTATGATTCAGATATGTTTGTTGGGACACATTGATGTTACTAATCAATTGAACAATCAAGTTGAATGGCTGTAAAATATATAATATTTGTACACTATAGCTCTATATACATACGACTGGCACATTGTATCTGTGTTTGCAGATTGAATATAAGACAAGTATTACATGTATGATATATCTGATATGAATTTTACTATGCAAGATAATCCGGCTTTAAACATGAAAAAATATTATAATTATTATCATATTTAACCAGATTTGATCAAAACGTTTGAAAATACATATAGATTTAAGATTCAATTTATACGATGGTATATAAGCTCATTATGCAAGATTCACATAGTAATGATAAAAAAACCATAAACTAATTATTTGTATTAGCTATCAGAATTGTAATATGTTCGATAAACTATTTTTTTTTGTATGTAGATCTACACCAATATATAATTCATTTATCAATATATAATAGAAAAGCTGTTCGTACATGTAGAAAATACAATTTCCTATCAAGTTCATTAGCATATACATGCAGTCAACATCTTATATGGGTATGTATTTGCTTTATAAATTAAAAGACTCCAAGACATTTATTCAAAATTAGAGCCTTGGTTACAAGTGATTGATAAAGGAAATCATACTATAGTAACAATTCTTTTTTTAAATGTATCTACAATTTTCAGCATTCACTATATTTTGAAGAAAAAAAATATCTTGTATAACAACACGTTCTTATTCCACTGATCACAAGTATTTACTAAGTATTCTCGATAGAACCTTCCTAGTCTCTAAGTGAACCCTTGTTACTGAATTGTGACATCCTGGAATTACAACATGTAAACTATGATTTTGTCCTGTACCGATCTTTCTTTTCTGATCAGTAATATATCATTAATAAGAAGCAAAGAGGCACCAATTTGGCAATCGAGTGTCGTCAAAAGTCCAAAATGGCAACGACAACATCGGTTAACACAAACAAGAACAGCACTAAGAACACAAAACACAGGTGCCCCGGAAGAGTAAACGGTTCCTGCCTGCTATAGTACACTCGTTGTGCTGTGTTTCTAATTCAGTGTGTCAAATCCGGTAAAGGAAGACAGAACAAATTTCTACGACAAAACAGCATCAGATAGAAAACTCTTATTGGTCTACGAGTGCACTGTGTCTACCGTAAAATTTCTTGAGTGAATACAGCAACCGTGGAGCAAAGCAATGGTTGTGTCAAACGTGACGTTCTGCCAAGAAAATCGATGTATTTCCCGCAAGCCAATCAATGCGTCTAATCTTGCCCCGAAGAATATTAGTTCAGGGCAAATAAACAATATTTCTTCCCAGTAAATATGAACAATGTTCTTTTTGTATCCTATAGCCCTTTTATTGACCTATCAGACACAAGCTCTACGGCTTGGTTAAGTTTCTTAATATCTGGTTCTTGAGTGTGGTGTTTGTGGCATTTACCTCTGAGTTTTTAGATTTGATACTAGCCCTTAACTTTCGCTTTCAAAATCTTGATGTTGTGTAGTAAGGTTCAACTCTGTCATCTGATCTATTTGGGATAACAAATCACAAGAATAAGTCTCTCCCTCTGTTTGATTTACAGAACCTATATTATTATAGGTTATTATTATATTAAAATTATATAAACAAACTACACTTTTCCGACTCTCTCTTGACACCATTTGCGAGGATGGTCTCAAGGAACGATGCTAGTTCTTCGGAAGGGACGAAAAAAGGTTGTCCCGTGCATGTGGAGAGCAATACCCCATGCACGTTAAAGACCCCTTTGTAGAGTTCGATAAGAGTAGGCTAAATGGGGGCCACTGCAAAGGTCACTCAAATATAGTCCCTATGGCCACGTTATCACTGGTGACCTCAACATCGTGGAAAATGACTTACTTAGCGATGTTTTGACTAAAGGACCTAAATATCGTGAGCCAAAACGAATCAACTGGAGCTATAATTTCAAAACAATTATGGATTCATTTGAGGACTATGCCAGAAAATGGGCCAAAAAAGAACAGGAGAAAGAATGTGACGTTTTGTCAGAATGGGTAAAAGCTGTGAGGTCATTGGTTTTGAAAAGAATCAATTCTTTGAAAGGCTCAATGAGCAGTAAGGCAACATCCATTTTCAGCAACGCTGATGTTGCCAAAACATTGTCCGTCTTACATGACAAATATGTTGTTGAAACACTATATTAACTGTTTGACAGCTAAATTGTGGGTTGGTTATTCCAGCAATAGCACCACATACACGGCTACAACACTGTCTAAGGAGGAAATCATTGACAATCACAAATCTGTAATTTCCTCCTTCGGCCTTTCTGTTGGTGGCAATAATGATGACATTCCATCCCTGTATTGGATTCCCAAATTACATAAAAATCCATACAAGCAGCGCTTCATTGCAGGGTCATCCAAATGTACAACTAAGCCTCTTTCAGTTCTGTTGACTTAAATACTTACGGCAATAAAATCCAGCCTCCAGAAATATTACGATTGTTGTTATTCTAGAAATGGTGTCAATCAAATGTGGATCCTGAAGAATTCGAAAGAACTGATGGAGATTCTTAACTCTAAATCAGTTTCATCTTGTAACAGCATCAAAACATTCGATTTCTCCACACTTTACACTTCTTTTCCACATGAACAACTGAAATCGCGATTTGCACAGCTGATTAAACGCAGCTTTTTCAAAAAGAATGGAAAACGCAGGTACAAATATCTCGTAGTCGATTATACCAAGACTTACTTTGTCATCAATGAGTCAAAGAAAAAGAACAAATTTACAGAAGACCAAATAAT
Source organism: Arcuatula senhousia (assembly GCA_963971305.1). NCBI lineage: Eukaryota > Metazoa > Mollusca > Bivalvia > Mytilida > Mytilidae > Arcuatula > Arcuatula senhousia. Next base: position 33,068 of record CAXARO010001518.1, read on the forward strand.
CGACAACATATTTGTTCAGTTTGGTGGACGTGTTTTTTAGCAAACAATAGGAATTCCAATGGGCACTAATTGTGCACCTTTGCTTGCTGATTTGTTTCTTCATATGAAGCAGACTTCTAACAATCTCTTCTAGACAAAAAAGACCGTAGACTAGCTCTTTCTTTCAACCTCACGTTCCGTTATATTGATGATGTCCTTTCACTAAACAATTTTCGATTTGGTGACTTTCTCCATCTCATATATCCCCAGGAGCTTGAGATAAAGGACACAATGGATTCTAGGAAGTCTGCTTCATATTTAGATCTACATCTCGAGAGTGACTCTCAAGGAAGACTTTCAACAAGGCTCTATGACAAACGTGATGACTTCAACTTTCCAATCGTCAACTTTCCCCTCTTGTGTAGCAACATTCCGTCCGCTCCAGCTTATGGAGTTTACGTATCTCAATTGATTCGTTACTCCAGAGCGTGCGGGACTTACATCGATTTACTTAGCAGAGCGACACGTCTGACGCAAAAATTGCTCACACAGGGTTTGTTGCTTCTCGGTTGCTGTCTTCACTCAAGAAATTTTACGGAAGGCATCTTGCACTTATAGACAAATATGGGATTTCGATCTCTCAGATGCGTGCAGATGTTGGTTTGTCATAAAGTTTTGTTTTGTCTTCCTTTACCGGATTTGACACGCTGAATGGACTTTTGGCAACGCGACGGGTGTGCTATAGCAACCAGGAACTGCTTACTCTTCCGGAGCACCTGAGTTCACTCTTGTTTCGACTGGAGTTCGCGTTGTTGATTGGTATTCAGTTATTTTGTGTTTCAATGTTTTACATGTTGTCTGTTTTTGTCCCGTTCTTGTTGGTGTTTACTGGTTTTGTATATGCCCTTTCAGACTTTTGACATTAGGATACCCCATTGGTACCTCTGCTTCTTTCACACTAGCAAACTGCTATGAGAGGGATTTACATTAAGCTTGTTTCCCAATCCAGGATAAATAAATATGTTCATATATCATCGGTGCTGGATTTTAGCTTTTTTAAGTAATTTTCGTTCAATACTTTTGGTTTTTTACCTTCCGAAGTTTTGATCCGAATGCTGCTGATGAGAGGTTATTCCTTGCAATATGCATATACGGGATAACTGAAATTACCGTGTTATACCTGTTTGGGTATTTAATTCTATTATAATATAATGACCTTAATTACCACAGAAGGTCCCAATTGAGCGTTATTTGGTTTGCATACCATTGAATCTAGAACCTTTCTCAAATAACTGTCCTTTTCATGTACCTCACAAAAAGTCATAATTGCTTAAAATAAGACTTTCTAATCAAAACATCCGCATTGATATTGGAACGGCCAGCTCTTTTTTCAGTGTTAAGCCTAAGAAGCCAAAACCTCAACTATTGGGGTAATTGTCCATATGAATTATAAAACTAAAAATGCCTATTTCAAAACAGCACAAAAAACAAATTCCTATACTGAAGAAAACGATGACAATGTTACAATTAATGACTGACCTCTTATTATTCACTCTTTGTCACACATTGTCTTCTTTCAATTGTACTAAATGTTTTTTTTTTCTAAATTAGCAAAACCAAGTTATGTTTCAATCAAATGTCGAAGTTTGGATAGTACCACGCTCCTTCACTAATACCACAGCATCAGTTACTTAAAATATAAATAGATCGTCCCGAGTTGGATATGAAGAAACAGCGAATACACTCAAATCATCCTTTAAGCAATTACATGCTATTGTCAGTTTTATAGCTAAACATTTTTTAATTTAGTTATGATTACGCCCACTCGGCATTTTAATGTGAAATATAAACTCCCTAAGAATTTTCTTTTTTCTTTCACATTTCGACCATTGCAATCCACCAATTCTCCGGTTTGACTGATTCGTTTTTGTCATTTTCTCTGGACTATGAGATTGATCATTCAAGTTCGGTAGTTTTGTTATTACCTTTTGTTTTATTTATCGAAGAATAAAACAATCTTTGAGAGCCGTTATTGACTACATGTAGTATAACAATTCATTTGCTATGAGACAGGTGTGTGGCATCAATCTGAAACTTTAACCCTTCCTGAGATCCTAAGCTCCCTATTTGATGTTACATGTACTGCTGGCGATCGTAGTTTAGTTGATGCGTCTGTTTGGGTTATACCTAGTCTTTGTTTTAAGGGGTTTGTTCTGTTTTACTTCATAAGAAAGAGAAACAAAAACATTAAAACAAGAGGCTCCCATGAGCCTGAATCGCTCACCTGGTTTTAAAGACTTAATGTAACAATATTTCACTTTGCCAACACCCCATCATGACAATAAAACCATTGGAAAGCTCTATTAAGCTAAGCATTTGAGCAAGCAAATGGGTGGCACATTCTTCTATGAAACACAATCTAAATATCATGTACAATCTACTTTTTTGTTATTTAATGGGCCATAACTCCTATAAGGGTCATCTGATAAGTTAGGCCTAAAGGACAATTTTGTAGATCTCAATTAGGCGAACATTTAAGCAATCAACAGCTTTTCTCTATTTGCAATAGTTTCATTCTATAGGCAAAAAAAATGATAAAATGCCAATTTAGGGACCGTAAACCCAAAAAGGGGTCATGTGCAATTTATAAATTTTTATTATTGCTATCCAAAACCCCCGGAGAGGGTACAAAACTACAAAGACAAAAAAAAAATACAATCATAAATAACAATGTCACAAACCAAAATACAAGATATATGAGAATACAATTAGCAATCTTAATTAGATAAAATACAGCCGGTTGTAACATGTATAAATTACAAAAGTATCACCTTTGCAAAACAAATGATGTGAGCTTGCATGAACTTGTATGACTTATCCATGAAAAATGTTTTATAAGTGTGTAAAGTTTAATGAAACTATGAAAACCTACAAAATTCACATAAAATCAATGCGTAAAATTACTATAAACCTTCTGAATAAAATGTAAATTTGTGAATAAATGTACATAAAAACATAGCTATAAAATGGTGTTTTATCAGTGTGTAAAAATGCAAGTTTCTTGAAAAAGTAAATATCAAACAATCTATTATAATTACAGGCTTATAATGCATAACATGATTACTGCAAAGGTTAAGACAAAGGTTTATCACCAGTATGTATCATAAACATCCACATCTCAGTCAAATACAAAACTATAAAAGTTATCTTAAAAGGTTAATATCTAGGACGTTCAACATTCGAACGAATATGACCTGTGTGCACACTTAAAAATAGAAAACCAAATATCGTAGGGGCTTAGGAAGTTAGCGAAACTAATTATAATAACAAATAAATGGACTAAAACTTACTCCATGGGGGATCAACACCTGAATTTATAGAAAATAGTATGAAAATATGTTTGGCGTCTCTAGCCGGTGACCATGAAAATTTAACAATGATTCTATTAATAAATCAATACCGGACCGGTGCTAGGTAAAATTTGTTCCGATTCCGGAATATGAAAAATTACAAAATCGGGAACAGCACACTCCCCTCCTGATTTCAATGAAATCACCAAAAAATACATGAAAATTTATAAAAATGTTAACACAAACATTTCAAAATGCTATATCTTTCCTAGATGCTTACAATTCAAAATGAAAAATCAAATGTCAATGAAACAAGTTTACAGATATTGTTTCAACACAAAATCAAACATGTATGACAAAAATGATCAGTGTCCATTTCTATATTGACAATAATGGCACAATTTGAGAGATTGGTCTAACATACAGTCTCTGAGTGTTTGCTACACGTAATTCAACTTTACGAACATGAGAATCGTCACTTTCGAAAACTCGCTCAACAATGGCCATTGGCCAATTGGTCCTTGCCACTTCATGATCCTTCAAGAGAATGATGTCACCTTCTTTGATGTCATCCGATGGAGTAGACCATTTCCTACGCTGTTGTAAGTTTGACAGATATTGTTCTCGCCACTTCTTCCAGAACTCTTGTGACAACACAACGACATGCTTCCATTGAGCTTTGTAGACATCCTTGGTATCCAGAGTAGGTAAGTTTTCAGGTAAGTTTGAAACTTTCTGTGTGAGCAAAATGTTAGGTGTTAGCACTGAAGCATCTTCTGGATCTGTAGAGACAGGGACTAAGGGTCTCGAATTAACAACTGAACAGACTTCTGACATAAATGTTGTCAGCACTTCATGAGTGAGTTCTTTCGAATTATTCTTAAGAAGAATAGCGTCCATTATGCGGCGCGTCACACCTATCATCCTCTCCCATGCACCTCCAAAGTGTGAAGCATGGGGCGGGTTGAAAATCCAGGTAATGCGATTGCTGTCCAAAAAGTTGTGAACATTTGTGTCCTCCACACATATCGAATTCATTCCCAGTTCATCTGCAGCAGCAATGAAATTGGTTCCTCTATCACTACGAAACTGTCGTACAGGTCCTCTGATGGCGATAAATCTTCTGAGAGCATTAATGAAACTTGAGCTGCTGAGCTCCTCCACAATCTCAATATGTATAGCCCTGATTACTAAACATGTGAATAAGATGCCCCAACGCTTATAGTTAGCCTGTCCTCCACGAGTTTTCCGAGCAACTACATTGTATGGACCAAAGGCATCTACGCCTACAAAGGTGAATGGTGGGCATTCTGAAATTCTATCCTCAGGAAGATTAGCCATAATTTGTACTCCTGTATGACCACGAAGTTTCTTGCAGGTGACACAATTGCGAATCAATGTATTTAACATACGTTTACATCCAATTATCCAATAACCGCTAAGACGAATCCTGCCCTCGGACGACCTTGATGGAAGACTAGTTCATGATGATGACGAATCAACAATATGGCAATGTGATGTTTCTTGGGTACAATGATTGGGTGTTTCCCAGATCGACTCAAATCCTTGCTATGTTCAAGACGACCACTAACACGCAAGAGTCCTTTCTCATCTAGTATTGGAGATAGCGGCTTGATGTTACTTTCTGAATGCACATTTCTCCCCTCCTTGAGCGCTATAATTTCTTTCGAATAACATTTCTGAGCTTCTTTCAATAGCCAAATTTCTGCTTCCTCTAAATCCTCACTTGACAACACACAAGACATGTGCCAGCCTTTACAACAAGAGTTATCTTACTTATCTGAACCTCTGAATGATCTGGCAATGTGTTTCAGTCTAGCTGTAGTTCTTACTAGCTTTTTCCAACTTGAGAATTTTTCAAAATATTCCACATTCCTTGGTTTTGTTTCGGAGACAGTTTTGTTTGTTATTATGTCTGTTCTGACCTCTTTGTCATCTTCGGGATTTATCAACGGGTATTCCTTTTCTTTACTTGTTTCCTGTTGATTGTCATACAGAAACTGTGGTCCTAGAAGCCACTTACTAGTCATGAAATCCTTAACTGATATTGATCTAGTGGCTATGTCAGCCGGATTGTCTTCGGTTGCTACATAACTCCACTGACTACTGCGTGTTGAATGACGGATCATGTCGACACGATTGCCTACATAGACATAAAATCTACGCTGTTCATTGTTAATGTAACCGAGCACTATTTTACTATCGGTGTACATAAAAGTGTCACTTATTGGCAGGGTTAAGTGTTTCAAAATGAAATCCTTCAAATTAACTGCTAAAACAGCTGCACATAATTCGAGCCTAGGAATCGTATGGCCATGTGTAGGGGCCACCTTTGCTTTGCCATGAACGAAATTTACTACTGGAGATCCATTCACATCATACAGCTTGATGTATGCTACTGCACAAATTGCATCTTGTGATGCATCCGAAAATACATGTAACTCACGACGTTCAATGTCAGTGGATTTTAGAGGTGAGTAACTTCTAGGAATGTACAAAGTTTCTAAGTTTTCTAGTGAAGTTCTCCAATCCTTCCATTTAGACCACGCCGAGTCACTCAAGGGTTCGTCCCAATCAGTTTTTTGTAGCATAACATCTCGCATGATTATCTTTCCAGCTATTGTCACCGGAGCGACAAATCCTATGGGATCGTACAGTCCATTAATGACGGACAAAACACCACGCTTGGTGTACGGTTTGAAAGATGTGTCAACTTTGAAGGTAAACGAATCTGAGGAAACATCCCATATCACACCTAAGCTTCTCTGAAGTGGAGCCTGATCTAAGTCTAGGTTAATACCTTTCACTTCCTTGGATAGATCATCTTCCGGAAAAGATTTCAATACATCTACACAATTCGAAGAAATCTTGTGTAATCTTATATTTCCTTCTTTCATTAGAGCTGACTGAGTTTTTGTAACAAGATTTACTGCCTCATGACTAGTATCGAAAGATGCTAAGCCATCATCAACATAAAAGTTCTTCGCTACGAAGTCTTGGACATCTGAATCTGCATTCGCTACACTTTGTCGTAATCCGTAAGTAGCTACTGCTGGCGATGTGCTGTTGCCGAATACGTGCCTTGTCATACGATACTCCACTAATTCTTGACTAGGGTCATTATCCCTGTACCAGTAAAATCTAAGGTAATTACGATCATTGGGTGGTACAAAAAAACAGTAGAACATTTGTTCTACATCTGCAGTGACTGCGATTGGTTTCTGACGAAAACAATATGCCTAACAAACTGTTCACAAGATCTGGGCCGGTAAGTAAGACATCGTTTAGGCTTACACCTTCAAATTTAGCGGAAGAATCAAACACACATCTAATGCTCCCTGGTTTCTTTGGATGATACACAGGAAATATAGGTAAGTACCAACACTCAGTATCTTTAGGTAGAGAAGGAGCCAATTCAGCATTGCTTTTGGTAAGTATTTTGTCCATGAATTCCAGCATTTGCTTTTGCTTTTCAGGGTGTTTTTTGAGATTGTTGTCTAAAGTTTTAGCTCTATTGAATGCTTGAGTACGATTGTTAGGAAGACGCTTCCTGTTCTCACGAAACGGTAAAGGTGCCGTCCAAGATCCATGTTCATCCTTGAAACTTTGCTGTGACATCACGGTAAGGAACTGCTTATCCTCTATTGATAATCCAGGCTTGTTATCGTCTTCAGTTCTCTTAAATAAAGGTTCCTCGCTTGCCTTTATCTCATTCATACAAGGTTCAAGTGAAGTTGTGCGACCATCTTTGAGTGTGAAGGTTTTCATAACTGATACTGTATCCTGTTCATGAGTAGCTGACAAACAAGATTCTCCTATTATGACCCAACCCAGTCTAATTTGTTGTCCATATGGAAGGTGGGGTGGTCCAAGTTTCTGGTCGAGCACGTGGTGAGCAGTTAATAAATCTCGGCCTATTAACAACATGATGTCTGCATTTTCGTGTAAGTCTGGGATAAACTTTGCAATTGGTTTCAAATGAGAATAACTTAGAGCTACATCACGTGATGGAATTTCACTTCTATTATTCGGTATTTGCTCACACTCTATTAATGTTGGTAAGTCCAAGCAACAACTGCCGTCGAATGATTCAACCATAAAATCGCTGACTCTACGTCCGTACTCAGTTGACTGTCCAGAGCAAGAATGCAGAGAATACGGTAACTCAGGTCCTTGAATATCATAGTGCTCGAAGAAAGATCTTGTAGCCAATGAACGGTTACTTTGTTCGTCAATAATGCAGTAAAGAAGAAGACTGTTTGAGGGATCGTCCTTTGGGTACACACGACACAATACAGTTTTGGCACAAGATTTGCTAGTTCCTGTAGGATTCCTACATATCTTTGTACAGTTTGTATTTACCATTGGTACTTCTTCCAAACCATTGTTACATTGCTGTGACAGTGAGGAAGTCTGATTAGAAGTTGAACTCTGATTGTTATTTCCATCTACATGCAATGCTGTTGGGTGTTTGTTTGATTTGCAAAGTTCACATACCGATACTGTTTGACAGTTTCTTGAGATGTGAGGTTTCTCACCGCAACACTTGAAGCATAACCCATGTTTCTTGAGGATGTCAATCCTTTCCTTTATTGGCATCTGACGGAAAGCACGACATTTGTTAAGCATGTGGTTTGTCTTGTGTATAGGACATTCATGTACAGTCTTTTTATGATCCTGTTCTACTGGAACTTCTGTCTTCCTGACTGACACACTAACCTGATTGGACTTGAATTGTGGACTTCTTTTCAAGTTTGTCGTTTGTTGACCTTCATCATATAAGAACGACGGGTCATTCTTAATTCTTGCCATCTTTCGTATAAATTCGACGAACACAGAAAATGGTGGATATGAAGAAGAGTTTAGCTCTTTGTATCTACTAGCCTCATTGGTCCATTTTTCTTGTAACTGATATGGAAGCTTTACTACAATGGGATTTACACCCACTGATGAGTCAAAGTATGCGAACAAAGGACTGTAAGTAGGGTTACATTTTATTGATTTAATTTCTGTTACAATGTCAACAAGATCGTACAAACGTTTGTTTTCTTTATTTCCAATCTTCTGGAATCTTTGCAGCTTGTTCTTGATTGATGATTCTATCATTTCTGGAGATGAGTACCTATCATTCAGTCTTTCCCATATTAAGTGCAATGCATTTGACGTATTGTTGAAATTTGCTTATTTAATGCTTAGAGCAAACTTGGCGGATTCTGGCCCCAAGTATCTTACAAGAAGATCGACTTGTTCTGAATCGGATAAATCTAATTGTCTGACTGTGTCCTCAAATGACCTTTTCCAAGAGGCAAAATGTTCTGGTGTGTCGTTGAATTGTTGCATGCCAGCCAATAATAAGTCTTTCTTTAGCAAGAGTTTAGAAAATGTGTCGGCATTACTATTATTGAAGCTAGGTCTCTGCTCAAAAGAATTGTCAATAGTTTGTATGGGTTGTACATTCGGCTGATCTTGCATCACGTGTTGATCATGCTGATAATTAACAAATTCTTTAACTCTCTCTTGTTGGATTTGTTCCAAGTCTGCCTCTGATTCATCTTCGCTTGATCCTTCCAGATATTCTTTAAGTACTTTATTTGATTCTGTGTACTGTTTAAGTTCTCGCTCTGTGTTAAGAAGTTTCATATCGGCTTCTATTTGTGCCTTCTTTTTAAACAGTTCGGCTTCCTTTTTGGCATAGTCCATTTGTACTTTTAATTCTTCTTCCTTAGCCTTCTGAGATATGTATTTAGCACTCAACTCTGAATCGTTTGATCTTACACTTGAATGTTTTGACCTTTTTGACCTCAAACTGATAGACTTTTTCTTGGATTTTGCCTTTTCACTTTTAATTGGATCGTTTGGTTTTATGTCAATGTTCTTAGCAGTCGGTACTGAAGATGGATTCTGCATTGAAGAATGCTGTTGATCATGATGAACCTCTGCTTTAACTTCAACAATTGTATTGTCCAGTGCTGAATTAGTTGTTTCAGATTTTGGAACATCGGTCATTGAACTAGGTTGCAGAAATGATTCCACTAAGTTGTTAAACACATGAAGTTTAGCATTGTGTGCACTAACTTCTTGTTCGCAATCTGTATTTCTTGTAGTTTTCAAATATCTAATAAACAGTTCTGATGTTTGTCTATATTGTTCTAGTTTTTGAGAAACATGTATACTGACATCAGAGAATAAATAGAGTTGTTCTCTGACACCATCTATCATGGCTGTAGTGTCATTGTTTATCTTATCTAAAGAGTCATTGTATTTCTGTTTGGTTTCAATGTATGTTTCCATGGCTGGTCCTGTTAGGGGTCGATTCTGTCTTAGGTCGTATGTGCTTGCGCAGGAGTCTGACCATCTATCTTTTCCACTGTTGGCGTCCATGTTCCGGGGAACCTCAAGTTGATCTGGATCAAGGATTTTGTACTGTGCAATTTATAAATCTTTATTATTGCTATCCAAAACCCCCGGAGAGGGTACAAAACTACAAAGACAAAAAAAAAATACAATCATAAGTAACAATGTCACAAACCAAAATACAAGATATATGAGAATACAATTAGCAATCTTAATTAGATAAAATACAGCCGGTTGTAACATGTATAAATTACAAAAGTATCACCTTTGCAAAACAAATGATGTGAGCTCGCATGAACTTGTATGACTTATCCATGAAAAATGTTTTATAAGTGTGTAAAGTTTAATAGGATAGGATAGGATCATCTGTGGACGCTGGCTCCTGGAACCACTATGTCCACCTCCTCTTCTAATTGACTATTTATTTTTGTTTCGTCACTTCCGGACTTTTGTCGAGTGCTCTTGTTTAAGTCGATGTCTGTCTCATGGTTGTACTTTATCTCTTGATGTTCCCAGTGTTTGTCTAATTTTATTTCAAATTCCTTTACTGTTTTCGCATTTATAACTTCATTAGGCAGGCTGTTCCAGATGTCTACTATTCTTCTTGTAAAATAATGCTTCCTGATGTTTAATCTACTGCGGTGTTTTTTCAGTTTTTTATCGTTTCCCCTCGTTCTGGTGTTTTCATTTAGGTCGAGCAAACTTTCAGTGACCTGGCTATCATAAATACCCTGAAGTATTTTGAATGATTCGATCATATCCCCTCGAAGGCGTCTGTATTTGAGAGTGGGCATTTTCAGTTTTTTTAATCTGTCTGGGTACTCAAGGTGTTTCAGCTCAGGTATCTGCTTTGTCGCTCTTCTCTGTACGTTCTCAATGCTGTCAATGTCTCCGACTTTGTGTGGTGACCATACTGGTGCAGCATATTCCAAGTGCGGACGGACAAGAGCTTGAAATAGGTACCTGAATGATGTGTTGTCTAGATATGTGAATGTTCTTCTAATGAGTCCCATGATACTGTTGGCCTTATTCACTTGTTGTTGGATGTGCTTTGAGAATGATAGATGTTCATCCACTAGTACTCCTATGTCTTTTTCCCCTTCTGACTTTTGTAGTTTTACCTCATGTCCGTTGTTATCGTATAGATGGTACTCCCTTTCTGATGTTGAGGGTTTATTGGATACACTAACTACCTTGCATTTGTTTGGATGGAATTTTAGGAGCCAGGTGTTGGGCCAATTTTGGAGGCTGTCTAGATCTTCTTGCAGGCTCTTTGTATCACTTTCCGATTTGATCTCCTTGTACACTTTCGTGTCGTCTGCGAAAAGGAATGCTTCCGCCTCTACACATTCTGGCATGTCGTTGATGTAGATGACGAACAGGATTGGTCCAAGAACACTTCCTTGTGGTATGCCACTGGTCACATCATGGCATTTGGACTCGGCTCCATTGACAGTGACCTTCTGTTTTCTGTCAGATAGGAAGTTTTCTACCCACTCTATAGTCTTGTCTCCAATGCCATATCTTTCTAGTTTCTTTACTAGCCTTCGATGAGGGACTTTGTCGAAGGCCTTCATGAAATCCATATACACTGCGTCAATGCACCCTCCATTGTCTAGGATCTCCGTCCATTCGTCTAGTACTTTAAGGAGTTGCAGCGTGGTTGATCTTCCGGATATAAATCCGAACTGTTTCTTGCTAAACAGTTTGTTTGTTTGCATGTGGTTGACTATGTGGTTTCTCACCAGTTTTTCCATCATTTTACATGCTATGCTGGTCAAGCTCACGGGTCTGTAATTTCCTGGGTCAGACTTGTCCCCCTTTTTGAATAGTGCCACCACATTGCCTAACTTCCATATATTTGGGCATTTTGCTGAATCTTTCGATGCATTAAAGATCTTGGTTAATGGCTTTGTGATGACTTTTCTTAATTCTCTTAAAGCTTTTGGATCGAGTCCATCAGGCCCTATGGATTTGTTTGGATTAAGCTGGTCCAACAGTTTCTCAACCTCTTTTTCGGAGAAATTTTTCTCTTCATATGGTGTTTGTATTTGGACAGTATCTATGTTTGGAAGTTCCCCTTCTGGTTCCTTTGTAAATACACTGCTGAAAAAGTTTGCAAGGACATTTGCTTTCTCCTCGTCGTTTTCCGTAGTTTTTTGCACTCCATTCTCATCCTTGTATTTCAATTCCGCAATGCCGGTTTTCGTTTTTCTCTTTGAATTGGCATACTTCCAAAACTTTTTAGGATCTGCCTTTGCGCTTTTGGCTATGTCTTCTTCCATTTGTTTCTTAGCTCTTCGTACATGATTTTTAACTTGGTTCCTGGCTTTCTTGAAATCTTTAAGTTTACTGGTCTCTTTAGTTTCCCTGTATTTTTTCCAGCATTTGTGTTTTTCCTTTATTTTATCCTTTGTTTTCTGGTCAAGGGGTATGTAATTGTGTTTCTTTGCTTTTGCTGTTGCTTTGTTGTTGATTTTTGGTATATTTTTCTCCTTAGCTTTGTTATATATGTCCAGAAATACATCATTCATGGCATTTGGATCCCCATTGCTAACTATTCTCAGTGTTTCGTCCCAGTCTTGATCTAGTTCCTCTGCCATTTTGGTGTAGTCCCCCTTGTTGTAATTCCATTTTTCTATTTTGGTTACTTTTTGTTCCCAGTAGCATTTGTATTCAAATGATAGTACCGCGTGATCACTTTTCCCTAATGGGCTATCATAGTTGATTTCGTCCACCATGTTCTCTTCATAGATCTAATACACTGGGTTCATTTTCGCCTCTCACTCTAGTTATCTCACTGACATGTTGATGCAAGTAACTGTCCCTGATGCTTTCCATAAATTTTTCGCCGTCTTGGTCACCGTTTGCTTTCCATTCTTTCCAGTCGAGTTTAGGATAATTGAAGTCACCCATAAGCAAGATGTGGGAGTATTCCTTGTTTAAGGATGCATTTATTATCAGTTCATTTAGTTTGGTTAAATTCTCCTTGTCGCTACTCGGGCTTTTGTAAATACATCCTATCAATAGAGTATCATTCCCTGCTAATTCTATTTTTATCCAAGTACTCTCTTGGAAGTCGTTCCCCATTTTTACCTCTTCTTTCTGAATACCGTCTCTGACATAGATTGCGGTACCTCTAGCTGTTCTATCCTCATCGTTGACCAAGTCGTATCCTTCTATTTGTAGTTCTGCTTTGGTTGGCTTGAATCTGCATTTCTTTGGATAAATTTCAGTTACTGCAATCAAGTCTATCGTTTTCTCGCTAAGTTGAATTCTTGTTCTCAACTCATCCAATTTGTTTGGAAGACTGTCAGCATTTGTGTACATAATATTCAAATTTTTAAAAACTGCTTTATTTACACGGTTGCGGTTAAAAACATTAAAAACATTTGTTTTTGGTCTGGCTACTTCTTTTTCACCCTGACCACCCTCATGCATGACCATGGTGGTCCCTTTGGGATATATTTGAAGTTTTTTTCGTCCCCCGATCCTGCCAAGGCTTTCGTTTTGTCTTTTGCTTCCTGCCATTTCTCTTTGCTAATTTGCCTTTCTTTCTTGGTAAGATCATGGGTGATTGAAAGTTTTTGGAGTTCTTCGTTTGCTCCCTTTAGTTCACTAAGGTTTTTCATCATCTTATTTTTGGCCGCCTCGTTTTCGAAGATTATTCTCAAGGGTCTGGTTTTCTCTTCTATTCTTTTCCCTAGTCTAGTGATTGTTTTTATCGTCTCTGGGTTTGTTTTTGTTATTTCGCAAACCTGGTTTACCAGTTCGTAGTCCTTCGCCTTTCTTTGTTCCCCAAATGAAACTATGAAAACCTACACAATTCACATAAAATCAATGCGTAAAATTACTATAAACCTTCTGAATAAAATGTAAATTTGTGAATAAATGTACATAAAAACATAGCTATAAAATGGTGTTTTATCAGTGTGTAAAAATGCAAGTTTCTTGAAAAAGTAAATATCAAACAATCTATTATAATTACATGCTTATAATGCATAACATGATTACTGCAAGGTTAAGACAAAGGTTTATCACCAGTATGTATCATAAACATCCACATCTCAGTCAAATACAAAACTATAAAAGTTATCTTAAAAGGTTAATATCTAGGACGTTCAACATTCGAACGAATATGACCTGTGTGCACACTTAAAAATAGAAAACCAAATATCGTAGGGGCTTAGGAAGTTAGCGAAACTAATTATAATAACAAATAAATGGACTAAAACTTACTCCATGGGGGATCAACACCTGAATTTATAGAAAATAGTATGAAAATATGTTTGGCGTCTCTAGCCGGTGACCATGAAAACAGGGGAGATCATAGATAGGGGAGCCTAGGTCGCTTCAGAAATGTGTAAGAAAATGGCGGATAAAACATCGGCACGATCAAGATTAGACAGAGTGCGCAAACTCAATCGAACTAGAAATAAATTTTATATTTACACAACCTCATGAATTATTCACATTTGTAATGAATAATTCATTTTTTATTCTAAGTTCCAATTGAAATTTAAATGAATCAAGTAAATAGGGGCGTTCTTTATACATTGCATGGATAAATTCCCGCCACGAAATCTTGTCCGTGCTCCTCGACAACGATAAACCGCCAATTTAAAAATTACGTGACCGACCATGCATTTCACTTGAAAATGGGGGGGGGGTGACTTTTCCTAAATAACAATCTGTTATATTGTGATGAAAAAAACATATGGCTATCGAGTTAAAGACAAATAGACTGCCAGGCATGATAAGATAAGATAAGAAAGATTTATTTGAATTCGGATTTGTAAATAACAATAAACCAGGGATTAAATAAAACTGTTAGTTTGTATTGGAAGTTGCTCATCCTTTGTTTTGGACATCCCTGAATAAACACAAGCTCTCGAGAGCTTTTTTTCCGAATAAGAAAATTTCATGGCATGATTTCTGCCATGCAAAATAATCGGTTAATACATTTTTTTTTCAAAAATTGCGATGACGCCTTTAGAAAATAAATACTCCGCTCCGTAGAGAAAGTGCGCCAAAATATTTTCTGCTCAGTAAAAAAAAACAAGGCCTCAAAGTTAAATGGTCGGTCAAATACATACAATAAAGCCTCAGTACATCAAATACTAAAGAATAGGAGATAAAACTGTCATTTTGACTGCCTCAATTAAAGAAACTGAGTACTGATTTTCAGCAAAAAAGTAATTTTGTGCATATTCAGATTTCTAACTGGATGCCAGCATGATAAGCCATGTTCTATTATTCAGGGGGTGATATTGAGGAAGGATTTGTGGTTTTTCGATTGATAATAAAAACACCAAAACGAATCAACGGTCTTAGAAGTAACATGAGTTTTAAGACTGGTATGCGTAATTTTTCATGAAGTTAATCGTACTGCCTGTTTATTCATTGAGGGACCGACGATTTAACTTGAACGGGGGGTGTAGGTCTTCGTTTTTTTAAGAGAAAATTAATTCCGCGCAAAGCTAGGGAAAATATGTATTTTCTATTTAAAATGTGTCACGACAAACTATTTTTTTCTTATATTAGCATTAATTTAATCAGTAGGGCAGAAATCCTTTCCTTAGTAATAATTTGGTTCCCCAGTTTGGTATTTTTGGTTATACTGTTCTATGCTCTTCATATTCATACAGTGTTTGGCATTTTCAATATTTTTGGTAGAGCGCCTCTGATGAGTCTTGAATAGACGAAACGCGCGTCAGGCGTAGCAAAATTTAATGTCTGGAACTTTGTTGTCATTTGTATTTCGAACACACGTGAAGGTTAGCACTGCTGGTGGAGTGTAAATTCCCCGAGGTTAGCCCGCTCCGGCACCAACACTTTTGAGTTGGAGAATACATCAAAGCTTTAAATTATCCGTCTAAATTTCAAAATTGTCAAAACCCTAAGGTTCTTCCTACCCCAGACATAGGTTGAATATCTTAGTAATAATTTGGTTCCCCAGTTTGGTATTTTTGGTTATACTGTTCTATGCTCTTCATATTCATACAGTGTTTGGCATTTTCAATATTTTTGGTAGAGCGCCTCTGATGAGTCTTGAATAGACGAAACGCGCGTCAGGCGTAGCAAAATTTAATGTCTGGAACTTTGTTGTCATTTGTATTTCGAACACACGTGAAGGTTAGCACTGCTGGTGGAGTGTAAATTCCCCGAGGTTAGCCCGCTCCGGCACCAACACTTTTGAGTTGGAGAATACATCAAAGCTTTAAATTATCCGTCTAAATTTCAAAATTGTCAAAACCCTAAGGTTCTTCCTACCCCAGACATAGGTTGAATATCTTAGTAATAATTTGGTTCCCCAGTTTGGTATTTTTGGTTATACTGTTCTATGCTCTTCATATTCATACAGTGTTTGGCATTTTCAATATTTTTGGTAGAGCGCCTCTGATGAGTCTTGAATAGACGAAACGCGCGTCAGGCGTAGCAAAATTTAATGTCTGGAACTTTGTTGTCATTTGTATTTCAAGTTATGAATATTTGCTGCCAATATATTTCCATCAAAATATCCAGAATAATTTTTAGGAAGAAACAACCCCTATTTCATGTTAAATGGTCGGTCCCTTAATAGTTTTTGCGCAAATTTAGAGCCTGAATACTTTTCGCACTGGCTAAGGCGCGCAATTTTTCTTTTATTTCTTTTTTTTTTGCACATCAAAAACGCCATATCGAAGTACAGTGCCGCTGTGTTTTATTTCCTGATTTTTGGCACACTGCCTTTTCATTCTCAATTTCACCATACCCCATTTTAAAACTATATAGGTGTTTTTGACCGGCAAAAATTCGAAGTTGACTTATCATGCTTATATATAAAATTAAATTGGGAAAGTAGAAAAAGCGACAGACCTGAAAACGCTTCCCACCATACGAGACCAATACTTAAAGTTGCATATCAAATGATTTCGAATAGTACTAGGTGAAAATCTGTTACGATTTTTTTTCATGGACCAACCTCTTGACACCATTTGCGAGGATGGTCTCAAGAAACCATTCTAATACTTCATCTGGGACAAAAAAGACTGTTTCGTGTATGTGTAAAAGCAATACCCCATGTACCCAGTCTGAATAGATTAGCCTCTACCATTTTTTTTTTCTGAACGAAAAAAAAATAGTAGGGGCTGATCTTTAGTCAGACTACCCGTGTACCATGATGTACGTTAAAGGCACCTCTATAAGTGCCTACTTCTTACCTCAAGCAAGGTCCTCTGTGTCGATTTGTTTTCATATAGTATCTGAGGTTCTTTCTCGCTGAATTGCATCGATTTGATTTTAGTGTGTAATTTTGTGCATTGTATGATTATGGATATAGGGAGGTTGGGCCCCGATAAACTTGTTTCCTCCCCGCCACATTTATATGTGCCTGATCTAATCCAGGAATCTTTGTCAAAACTTTTGTTGGTCACTGATATCTTTGTTATAAATCCAGAAGGGGTCTTTCGATGATATTTTGGGGATTAGTATTGGATCTTGTGCACTGCTGTTTTAGTGTTGGATCAACGCAAGACGGCGAGGACCAACCTCTGGTCATGTTGATATTCCTTTGTTAATTGCCGTTGGTTCATGTTTGTTGTGCCGCGTACACTTATTCTACATCTCATGGGAGTCCACTCTCTGCAGATTTCGATAAGGGAAAGCTCGATGGAGGCTGATACAAAGGCAACACATGTCTTTACTCGAATAATTCAAGCCCTTTCGGTCTTTGTGTACTTTGGAGAAGCAGGTTAATGTAGCGACTACAAGGAGTGAAATATAACGACTGTATTATTCGGGTAACACTTGCAGACTGCATCTGATACTGGAGATGGTTTCACATAAGCACAAAACTTTTTTTCCCAGCCCAGAATAAATAACTATGTTTGTTAACCGTACAAAGAAGCTTTTCTTGCTTATTGCAACCATATGTAGTTTATTTTCAATCCAGGACCAATTGCAAAAAAGCGAGCAGCGACCGCTGTTCAAATTAGTTGGTCGAATGGAGGCTGCTGGCTGTTTTTCGTTGTAGATTTTTTAAATTGTTGTTAATGGTGTAGGTAATGTCGCTTACACTACATTCCACATCTCATTATCTTATATTCAGTAAAGGAGGACAAACAAATTGATAAAACCAACTTAGAACTGTACTCCTTTGAGAGAAAACTTTCACTTCATGTGGCAAGTGTTTGAAAATGATTTAGAAATCAGAGGGAGTTTGATATTCATCGTATTCTTAATGATTAATGAGCTTTTCTGAACATATTGAGAATAGCAAAAGGATAATACTTGAGTAGAAGTTGACTTGGAAACTTCATTTACAATACAAATCAAGGTCATGTAACACTACAAACATCAGTGTTATGGAGATATTTAACAACACATCTTTATACATTTTTTCAGGATAAATAAAGCTTTGTTATGTATGCTTAAAAATTTGAGCAACAGAAAAAACATTTATTGTGTCCCATATATATCTGTCCTTTATGTTCACAGTCTTCATCACCTAAAAAAACCACAAGATTTGAATTAAAAGAAACACAAATTTTATATTGTGAATACTATGAAGATGTGTCAACTTAAATTGCTGATCTAGTGTCATTACAAGTCTTTTACATTTAATCTGACTAAATGCATGTTGTGTGTATGATTTCATGGTATGACAATGCTGTTTGATCCTATGTTGACTCAGTTTTGGTCTTATTATACTTTGTTGTTATTGAACAGCTGGCATAAGAGCTAGACAGACTTATATCTTTCTTTCTGTCTGCTAGCTAGTACATGTGTATATTTAAGATGACCATAATAAACGACAAGTTAAGAAAACAGGGAGCAAAATATTTTACTTACTTCAAATACAATGTACGATGGTGTACACATTCTCCTACGTGTCCTTGAAGTTCACCTGTTAAATAATTATATAATGTAAACAAATATGGATGATTATTAGCATAACAAAAGAACAGATAGCACGTGCAAGTCGTGTGGAATTACTGCTTTACAAAATGTTTTTCTGATAAATAGCATAGAAATATGTAATAAAACAGTATTCTTAAACTTTTCATATAAAAATTTCCGAAATCCTATGTTGAGAACATTGATTTTCAAAAAAAATCATATTGCCAAGTCTTGGCAATATGAACACAAAAGAAAACATGTCAACATTGTGACTGAAACCCTGATTTGCTTTAAATGCCTCTCCCATTTATTTCAAAAACTATATAACTTTTTTCCTCAGACCGTTTCCTAAAGGGCTATATGATTTTTATTAATAAAAACATAGAAGATCAAATCAAAATCAGCGATATAAAAAAGTCTGACTTACCTCTGACATCAAGGAGGTAAATTTTAAACAATGGCGGCACGGGAAGCTGTTCCGGCCTGATGAAAATTTAACAATGATTCTATTAATAAATCAATACCGGACCGGTGCTAGGTAAAATTTGTTCCGATTCCGGAATATGAAAAATTACAAAATCGGGAACAGCACAGGTCATCTGGCAATTTCGACTTAATAGACAATTTTATAGAGCTCAATTAGCTAAACATATAAGCAAGCAAGACATTTGAAGCCAACATGTCATATTCCTACAAAGTTTCAGTCAAATTGGTACAGTATTTTCAGAGAAGAAGATTTTTTAAATTGTTTACAGCCGACGGATGACAGACGACGACGGACGCATAGTGATGGCATAAGCTCACATGGCATTCGGCCAGGTGAGCTAAAAAGACATTGACAAATGCGAATGCGAACCTTAGTTTTCAAATGTCATTCTATTTTTGTAAAAGAGCACTGTGACATTGCCATTTGAGTCGAAGTTGTTTGATGGCCCATTTAATGAATTGTGGATCTCTTAAGGTCAGTAATATCGTTTATCGTGATTTTGTATAATAGAATGATCATTTAAGATTAGTTTTTTTTCTTTAAGTCTGGAGTCATAGTGTATGAAGGACATCTTTTAAAAGATTACTTCAAGTAAGTGAAAACTTAAACAAACCCACATCTTTACGGATCTGACTGAGATATCAAAATATACTGTACCTTATTTGGCTATGTGCACATTATGTTTCACAGCCCCGTGTTTGCACGGGGTTGCTGGATTTGGCTTTCCTGTTCAAACTGTTTGCTTTTGAGAACTTTTTTTCAATAATTTGGATTTTCGATCTTCTAATGTTTTGATTCAAATGCTACTCCTTGAAGTTTCGATATACAGCATAACCTAATTAACCGTTTATACTCGTTTTTTGTTTTGTATTTTTTACACTTATCAATGCCATTTAGGCTCCTGTGATCCTCTAGTTTTTATCTACCGACATTGATTGGAAATACCATATTATATACATATTGTTATAATATATTGAAAATATATATTATGTGTTTTTATAGTTTTATTTCATATAATTTGTTAATCTATTGGTGATATACAGAAAAGTGCGCAAACTTAACGGACACATTTCAAAGGGACCCTATACTTGCTCTTTTCATTTTTTACGAAGCTTATGTTTGCACTTGACAAGAGCAAACAAAAATAATTCGTAAACTTTGTGATCAATTCATTTGTCAATGTCATTTGTATTTTGAACACACGTGAAGGTTAGCACTGCTGGTGGAGTTTTAATTCCCCGAGGTTAGCCCGCTCCGGCACCAACACTTCTGTGTTGGAGAACACACCAAAGCTTTAAATCATTTGTTAAAATTTCAAAATTATCTAAACCCTAAGGTTCTCCCTACCCCAGACATAGGTTGATCATCTTAGTAATAATTTGGTTCCTTAGTTTTGGTATTTTTGGTTTTACTATTTTATGCTCTTCATAATCATAAAGTGTTTGGCATTTTTAATATTTTTGGTAGAGCGCCTCTGATGAGTCTTGAATAGACGAAACGCGCATCAGGCGTAGCAAAATTTTTTGTCTGGAACTTTGTTGTCATTTGTATTTCAAGACTTTAATTAAAACACAGGGGAGAAAATCCTTATATTTTGAGCTTACATTTTAAAGCTTACATGAAGCAGGGCTATAAGAAAATACGTCTCATACGGTCACTAAAAAAATTCTTTCTTCGTTATCAGCCACTAGTAGAAAAGTTCAAAATTGAGTTAAAAGATATGATAGTTAATTGTTTTAATTAGTGTTTGACCGGTCTGCTGTACTGAGATGATCACCTCAATATCCCTATTGTGTCTCACAACTATGTTGTGTTCTATGGTCATTACCGGATCTTAAGATCGCAATGGAAGAGGGAGGTTTGGCGCCATAAAACCTGGTTCAACCCACCATTTCGTTTGAAATGCCTGTACCAAGTCAGGACCATTGCGATCCACCAGTTCTCCGGTATGACTGATTCGTTTTTGTCATTTTCTCTGGACTATGAGATTGATCATTCAAGTTCGGTAGTTTTGTTATTACCTTTATTTAAAGTTGAAAGAAAACGCCACGTGCTGACGTCATTTAGCCATTTTGACATCATATGTTGTTAAACTTCACATACATAAAACATTATTAAACTACTTACATTTATCTGTGACGCTTTATGTCAAATCGCTTTGTTTATAAGTACTTGTGTAAGCTTTAAAAAATATGGTTGATTTTCCTTAAAAATGGAAGGTGACCTCCTTTGACCTCCAATATTTATTAAATGTGCATTGCAAAATGAGTATAACCTCTATAAAATAAAATTACAATAATACAACTTTCAAAGGAAATACATTCCAGCCCTAATATATTGATGCCCATCAAATTTAGTTTTTACCTGTCCTGGCCGCTGTACTAAAAAGGATTTGTTTTATTGGTTCAACATATGAAAAGTGCAATGTTTACTTTTAAAGGACCAAAATCCTGAAGAGGTGATTTGATAACTTTGATCAGATAGATACTTTTATAAAGCTAAATGCTCTTTACGTCATCTGCAATTATTTTCAATTCTCTGGAACAAAAACATAAAAAAACGCCATTTCTTTACGTTTAAAGACCAAAAATGCTTTAAATTGTCATCTGACACCTTTCGTTCAGTAGAGAGCTTTACAGAGCTTTCTGAGCTGAATGGTAACGCAAATGCAAGTTAAAACTTGATAATTGGTTGTAAACCTGCTTTTGAGTTTATTTTGTAGAATGGTTGTATTAGTCTCTTGTCGCAAAGTGATATTGTTGGATATTCATGATTGTTTGTTACTAGTGAACTAAAAGAAGCATTGAAACTTTTGATTGAAATAGCCTTCAGTATAACTTTCATCTTTCAGTTTACGGTTATCAAACTACGTTTTATAGCGAAAAAGGTGAACTTTGATTCAAACACTTGGATGTCAACTAGATTCGGGAATAATTGGAACAATGAGAAAAACCATTATTGGATACTTACCAATCTCTTCGTGACTAAAATGTGTATATGGCTAATGCACTGGATAACCTCATTGCTTTAAGTTTTCAGCTGACCTAACAAGCGTCAACGAGTTTTAAATGTTGACAATCATTTTGTTCATTCAATTAAATGCCATGACAAGCTTTTATTAACAAAATTCAGATTTAGCAATATACAGAAAAGTATTGTATAAATGAAATTGCAATTTAAGGTATTATAACTTTGTCTTACCAAACGTTTGTTCGTGTCAACGTTTTTGGTATAGGCTTGCTTTATCAAAATGGTTTGAAACTTGGTAAAGCATTACAAACATATAATAAATACAAATACATTGCAAAATTGTTTAAGGAAGAAATAAACTTAAGGCTTCTATTTCATTGTTTCATGTAGAAACATTAAACACTCTTTATTATATTCCAAATACGCACGACAACCCCTATAAGGCCTCATCTGTTAACTTTGACCAAAGTGAAACTTTTGTGAAGCTAAATAGGAACATTGATAGAGCAAGCAAATCTTTTTCTTATGTTCAATGGAATTCATTATATAGAACAAAACAAGACACTCAAAGGCCAATTGTTTACTTTTGCAGGGTAATAAAACCTTTAGATGATTATAAGACAATTTCAACTTTTAAAATAGAAACTATTGTAGAGCCTATCTACATTAGTACCAATGTAATGTGAAGATAAAATCATATCTCGGGACACACAAGATATACTTTGTACAAAGAAATAAAGCGGCACCAATAGGACGTACGAGTGTCAAAAGTCCGAAAGGACAAAACCGATACACACGAAAAAGAACAGCACGAGGAAACACAGAACACAAAATCTACCTGACAGATTTCAACAACACGAATAACAAGAGTGCAATCAGGTGCTCCGAAAGATTATGCGGTTCCTGCCTGCTATAATACACCCGTTGCGCTGCCGATTTCCAATGGAATGTGTCAAATCCTGTAAAGGAAGACAAAACAAAACCTTATCAGTCTCTCTGCACTAGTCTGAGAGATAGAGGTTCAAAATGTGTCTACCGTAAAATTTCTTGAGTGAGGACAACAACCGAGAAGCAACATAATCCTTTGTTAGTAATTTCTATGTAAAACGTGATGCTCTGCCAATGAAATCAACGAATTACCACAAGCTCTGGAGTATCGTATCGATTGTGATACGAAAACTCTATAAGCTGGATCCGACAGATAGTTGTTACACAAGAAGGGAAAGTTGACGATTGGAAAGTTTAAGTCATCGCGTTTGTCTTTGAACGGTATTGATAGTTTTCATTGAGAGTCTATTTCGAGATGAAAATCTAATATGAAACATACTTCTTAAAATCCTTTGTGTCCTTTATCTCAAGCCTAATAACACACATGATAACACAACTTAAATTTTTTTTTGTGTATAAACATTCCCTTGCTCCTGCCTAAGGAGTTTATGTATCACAACTGATTTGTTATGCCAGAAGATGTGGGGTGTATTTTGGCTTCCTTAATAGATCGTCTGACAAGAAAGTTGCTAATACAAGATTACGTTGCTCCCCCGTTGTTTTCCTAACTATTTACAGAAGACATGATGTGCGTGTAGACGTAATTGGAATTCTATCTGCAATAACGCTGTGCGTGTAGACGTAATTGGAATTCTATCTGCAATAACGCAGATGCTGGTTTGATTTGGAGGCTTAGTCTTGTCGCCCTGATTGGACCCACACTAAATCAATCGTCGGAAATCGTGATTGGCGTACTGCAACAATCAGGGACCGCATACCCTTCAGGTGTTCATTCTCGTTTTGACTTAAGTTCACGTTACTTATTGTGGTTTGCTTTTATAACTGTTTTTCACTTTTGCAACAGTTTGCATTGAATATTGCATTTTTACCATAAGTGTTTTGACTTCAAAGAGTCTTCAGCAACTTTTACCAAGTGGGGACTTTTGTAGAACTTTTGATAATGAAATTTAAAATGCCTCATTTAACTCTTAATTTGTCTTAATATTTATCATCAGTGGCCATTCATTTTGAACATCCATTTAAGATTGGTATAATTGCTTCTTGACAACATATCATATATTTTTCCTGCAAACGTGCTATCAAATTCGTTCACTAGTTTCCGACCAGAAAATTTTGGTTGTTTACTGACGACGTTCAACAAGGGGCACAAAGTTTTGACATAAAAACTCACTCGGCTGAATAAAACCGCTAAATTTGATTGTTCTGTATTTGCATTTAACAAAACAATGGAATGTCGGCGACCAAAATTATCGTAATAAAAGTTCTTGTAACAAAAAAAGACTAATCCAGAAACAGGGATATCGCAGCAGTACAAGAAAACTATTTTTTTTTATTGATTTTGAAAACAATATATAATTTTGGATTTTTCGTATCTAACAATAAGAAATCATATCCTTTTATGCAGTACCTAAAGTTTTGTGAATTTTTTTTTAAATACAAGAATACAGAAATGGCCAGATTTCGTTAAACAGGAAGTAGATGAGCGACAGACCTGAAATCGAATCCCACCTTATGGGACCCCACCCTGATTCTGTATACCAAATATCTAATGGCTGTGTTAGTAGTTGCTGAGAAAAATGTTACGAAAGTTTTTCCCCGCCCGTCGTCCGCCCGACATTCACCATTTTATAACCCGGATTTTCACTAGTGAAATCTGGCCAAAAATGACAAAATTACTCTTTCGAGAGTAACTTAAAAATAAAAGGTAAGGCAAAGAAACTTGTTCCCTTTTTAATAATTAAAAAATATATGTAAAGTAATGTTAAGTCCATGAAGATGCTTACAATGTAACACATTTTTAAACAGAATTAAAAGAAAAATGTTTTAAGAAAATATACAAGAGCCGCATCCCTCGGTAGTAAAATGATTGGGCCTAGTTAGTCAATCTTTTTTAATGATTAAGGCAAGTATATCAAATGAACATATTTAAAAAACATCGGTACACTTAACTATAAAAAAATGTTGCATATAATATGCAACATTTGGATCTTATCTTATTGATATTAAACATTTTATGAAGCAATTCATATCACTTGCTCCTTTTCACAGATACCAATATAATATAATATTATAAATGTACCATATTATTTCGATAATTATACAATATAAAAATTTATAATAAACATATAATTCAACAAAACTATCTAAAATGAGTTGCAATAGAAAGGATATCAACAAAAGATTGTTAACCATGCATCATGTGTATATTGTACTATATTGCAATAACAATATAATTTGTGATAAATTTTATCCGATCCAGCATTTAGCATGTTTAGATTTGATGACAACAAATAGGTTTAAATCAATTATAAAAAAAATAAAGAAATCTAGATGTTAAAAACATTATGAGACGGAAAACGTGTAAAAACGTACAAAGTTTGAAATCTATTTATATATGAAACATGATAAAAACATATTATATACACATTTCTGCGCATTCTTTAAAATATGTCATTTACTACGCATTTGAATATTTATATAACTACTGGTGGGTATCATTGTTTTAAACCATTAAATCATTTCCTGACTCACTACCATTATTGATATGTGTTGTGTATAAAGTGTAAATAAAATCAAATCTAGTTGAAGTTATTCATTATCAATAAATATCAAACAGTCAGAAAGGTGGTCAGAACGAGACAAAGGAATATGCGCTCTTCAGTAAAGAAGGTAGAATTTGATTCGGCATGTTTCATGTGTTTACGTAGTAACTATGGGCATTTAAAAGTTTATTAGAGCAACTTTTAAAATAAATTGTGATATAAAATATGTAAAATGAAAGTAAACAACACCGAATTTGCCTTGGTTTATTAAATTTGCAACGTGAAAAGAATACATTTCTCATGTTAAGTGATGTTATGGGGTCTGATTTCCTTTGTGACAAATAAAACATCATGCTTCTAAAAATCTGAAAAAAATATATACAACAGATAAGACTCCATTCTTTCTGATAAAAAAATCCTGAACCCGTCGCTATAGCGGTATTGATAAAAATGATTGTCAAAGTTGTGCTAATTTCATACGTTATTTGTGAATCCCCCTTTCTAAATATAGAAATTTCATTCATAAAATAAATAAACATTGAGGGTATCTCATACCCAGCTAAAAATAGCAATGGTTTACTCGACCTCCTAAAATATTTTTTCTTTAATTCTGCAATATATAAGGCCTTAACTGGTCAAACTGTTTAAATTTTACTTTTTATTAATATAATGCATGTTTTTATAATAAAATGATAATAAGCAAATGTAAAATGGCGTTTTAGAAGGGGGGGGTCTATTAAGTGAGGTTTGTTCGATTTGTAAAACTGTAATCGTCTCCCTTCATTTTCCTAGCAACGTTTTAGACTTGCTTGTGACAAAAAACATTTTTCTCCGATTTCCTTAAAATTTTGTCAACAAAAAAGGCATAAGATTGGTCGTCATCTGTGAAAGTATGTAACCCGTCGCACTTACCATTATTTTTTTTAAATTCAACATGTTTATCACCTTAAAGTTTATAGAGTTCCGGTTATTCCTTAGAGATAATAAATTTCTTTTTTGTCACAAATTATTATTCTATGCGTAAAACATCCTAACTAAGAAAAAAGAACAATAGTTTGTCGTTTCCCTTGTACCCGAACTTGAAAATAACCATGACCTACTTTTTATTAATCAAAAGATTAAGTTGGTGATTTCAGCTCACCGCGTCATTCAAAATGATGTGTTTTTCGGATCAGTTAGACATACAAAATATTTACAAGGGAGATAATATTTTGTCACCACCTGTCTGACTGCAAAGATAGAGAACAATTTTGTACGTATGGTTTTAAATATATGTACACGTAGGAGCAACAACAAATTAAATGCTAATGTTGAAGAATGTAGATGTCGTGTACATGTTATTATTTTGTACAAGTTATAACTTGTATGAAAAATTTGTACAAGTAATTACTTGTATGATGACATCGTACAAGTTATAACATGTACAAGTTCAGTTGTACAAGTAATAACTTGTACAGAAATTTTTTAAGAAAAAATAATAACTTGTACAACTGTTCAATGATTTTAATTGTGTAGGTCTGTTTGATTTAGTTTGACTCTATTTCAAGGACTTTTTTTAGGTCTAATTTGGTATTTTTTATCATGGATTTTTAAATTGTGCCGCATAAACATATTTCACGTCTCATTATTTTTTATTTTGTAAAGAGGTGTCCTTTTCAGCTGATATCTTATTAAATAGCTATATCCTGATAAATTCTTGAGTTCTGTATTTTGTCAGAAAATTTGCTATATTCAAGCCAAAAAGATATAGAATTTAGAACAAATTTGTGAAAAATTCTTTTAAAAATTTTAATTTTTTTATCAATTTATCCATAATAGCTATATTAAGATATCTTCTGAAATGCGAGCAAACTCCTACAACAATATCCAGAAGAGAAATAAAATATAACTAAGCTTCAAGATTTATACAGTTATAGAACAACATATTAACAAGCGAATCTTGGAAAGTAATTTGACTTCAAATTATTTTTCTTTATTTTACAGACTTAAAATAACTCGAGAACTTTGTTCTTAACACTTAATATTAATTGTTTATTATACTGATGAAGGACCTACGCATGTCCGAAATATCTATAACCTTTAAATTATTTAACATCAATTGGTAATGTTATAACTGATGTTGTAAGGTTGCTTCCTAGATTTTGAACATATTTCTTATACAGTGAAACTTCTCTAAACCGGCCGCCACAGGGACCATATAAAATGGCCAGTTTAGAGGGGTGGCCGGTTTTGTGAGTGTCTCCTAAATGTCCATCTATGTTACAACCCATGATCAAAATATATTGATCTTAAATTGATCATAAAGCATATTCTTTATATCATACTTTTGGAAAGATGTTTAGTCACATAAAGATTATATTTATGTTTATTTATTTTACATTCTTATTTGATATTAAATTTGATATGTAGTAAATCTAAGAAGTTATGGGCTTAAAGATCCTACAGTTTTAGAATATGGACAACACTTTTGGTTCACTTCATAAGTTTGCAAAATAATTTATCAATCTGGCATACATTGAAATACAAACATATCAAGTTTAAAATATTTTCAAAAGACTATTTCTCATATCACAAATTATTTTCAGCACATTTATTCCAATTTACATGATTTACATGATAAAATTGCCTAACAATATTTTGATCAGCTTTGACAGAAATTAAGATTTGAATAAACAATTCATGTCACAAAAATTCACAAAAGTGCAATTTATATTTCCATAATTATTCAGGTTAATTAATTGTACATATAATAATTGAAATTCACTTGTGTATGACTTCAAAATTCTGTAATTTGTTTTTATAACTTGTGTGTTGACAATTTTATTGCCTGTGGCATTGATTGTTTGGCCAGTATTCAGGGGTTTAAATTACTTGAGTAATGAAGGGAAAGTTTAAAAGTGGTGGCCGGTGTACGGTTTGGAGGGGTGGCCGGTATTATGAGGAAAATTTACATAGACTTTTAAAGAATTTTGCAGGGACTTTTTGAAATGGCCAGTTTAAAGGGGTGGCCAGTTTTCAGGGGGTCCGGTTTAGAGAAGTTTCACTGTATTATTTTACAGTTAAGCCCTTGTACAAGTTATTATTTTTTCATGAAAAATTTCCGTACAAGTTATTACTTGTACAACTGATCTTGTACAGGTTATAACTTGTATGATGCCATCATACAAGTAATTACTTGTACGATTTTTTCATACAAGTTATAACTTGTACAAAATAATAACATGTACACGACATAGATAAACTTTATTAGCAATTTTGAAAATTCATATAAAATGTGATCAATTTAATTACAGTTTATACATTAAAATAATGATTTGATATAAAAATCTACTTCTACAGCATATACAATCACTCAGATAATGATATTTGTCCTTACATAGATCATCAGGTGAAAAATGAAAAAAAAACTGCAACAGATATACAACTTTAAATCTGGTTGCATCAAATAACAGTCAACTGCCTTTATACCACTATGTCATAAAATGTAACGAGATACCCTGCATTAATCATGCTTTATCAGTAGATAAGGCTAAAATCCTGAAAGACCCTCCTCATAATAAAGGTAATAACAAAACTACCGAACTTGAATGATCAATCTCATAGTCCAGAGAAAATGACAAAAACGAATCAGTCATACCGGAGAACTGGTGGATCGCAATGGTCCTGACTTGGTACAGGCATTTCAAACGAAATGGTGGGTTAAACCAGGTTTTATGGCGCCAAACCTCCCTCTTCCATTGCGATCTTAGGATCCGGTAATGACCATAGAACACAACATAGTTGTGAGACACAATAGGGATATTGAGGTGATCATCTCAGTACAGCAGACCAGTCAAACACTAATTAAAACAATTAACTATCATATCTTTTAACTCAATTTTGAACTTTTCTACTATTGGCTGATAACGAAGAAAGAATTTTTGTTATCATAATCTTTCATTTAGCACCCTCTACAGTCCCGTGGTATACATCAGTTATTCCCCATCCCACATACACTAAGTCTTGTACATTGTTAACGTACAAAGGAAATGTCTTTACAATAAATAGATGTGATAGAAAAATGTTGACAATATTAAAAACAATAAATTCACTATCTTAAACTTGAATTGAAATAACTATCTATACAAAATTGTTCAAAGTACGACATCATATTTTAGATAATGATAGATAATGCAAGTTTATATACGGCGGACTACACTGAAACGGCGTATATATGCCAACTAAAAAAATGTATATCAATTGACAGATATCATAGAAAAGATCATATATAGGAAAAAATGATCCAACAATAATAATAAGCAGTTGCTAAAGAAATCTTTTTACATTGTTGTTGATAAGGTTTGTAATAAATCAATCTAAATTGTATATCAGAAAGAAAGAAACGTGTATTAAAGGGACAACAGAAGTAATTAAAAGTATAAGATACTGATTATAGATGATGATTCATCAATGATCCAATTGCCAATCTCTTCTACTACTAAATCAATGCAGGATAATTACGCACGATAAGTATTGGTTAGCTATGTTAAATATGAAGATTCTTGTGTAGCATGCTGCCTAGATTTCATTTTGAACTTTGTTTTACCAGAGAAAGTATGTTAAGCTGTCCAGCCATCCCTTTGTATCGCTCTGAATATTAGAACTATCCTTCATATTTGTATCATCCTTAATATTTGAATTGTCTTTTACGCTTGTATCATGCTCAATAATTGTGTCATCTTCCAAACTTGTATTATTGTTTATCTTTGTATCAATATTTATATTTGTATTATCATTCGCCTTTGTATCATCCTTCATCTTTGTATCATTCACACTTGAATCATCCTTCATATGTGTATCATCCTTTATATTTGTATGATCCTTTATTTTCGTATCATCTTTCCTATTAATATCCTCCATCATATCAGTATCCTTTAAATTTGTATTATCCTCCTTTTTTGTATCAATTCTTATATTTGTAACATCATTAGTATCATTCTTCATATTTGTAGCAGCCTTCAAATTAATATCATTTATGTCATCCTCCGTATTTGTATCATTCTTCAAATTAGTATCATTTGCGTCATTTTCCATATATGTTTTATCCTTCATATTTGTATTATCCTTCATATTTGTATCATCCTTTCTTTTTGTATCATCTTTTATTTTTGTATTTTGCTTTGCAGTTTCCTGTATATTTCTACTTTCATTCATAGTTGTATCATTCTCCATACTTGTAACATCATCCATATTTGTACTTTGATTTAAATTTGTATTTGTTTGACAGTAGTCCATCTCTACCCCATTGTCTTGTAGAAGTTCCATAACACCGGAATGGCCACCTGCTTTCGTTAAAGACAATAGTGTAGTTATATCTATGGCTTTGTCATTCATATTTAAAACAAAAAGTATTAATTGTTCTACAACATTGGTGTGTCCTTCAAAACAAGCAACATATAAAGCTGACAAGACATCATCCTCGTTTATCTTTGTATCAACATGGCTATCTAATGTGTCTTCATTCGTGTCTAACAGATATTTGACTGTGTCAAAATGACCATTCCGACTAGAAAGATAAAGTGGGGTACATTTATCATTAGTTTGGTCATTAATATTCATACCTATTTTTATAAATAGTTCTACAACATTTGTGTGTCCTTCAGAACATGCAATATGTAAAGCTGTCCATCCATCCTTATTCTTTATCCCTGTATCTACATGGCTATCTAAAATATCCCCATTCATGTTTAACAGATGTTTCACTGTTTCATAATGTCCATTGTGACTAGCAAGGTATAATGGTGTACGTTTATCATTTGTCTGCTCATTAACATCCATTCCAGCATTGATAAGTAGTTTAGCAATCTTTGTGTGACCATTGCAGCATGCAATATGTAAAGCTGTCCATCCATTCTTGTCCTTTATCCTTGTATCTACATGACTATCTAACGTGTCTCCATTCATGTCTAACAGATGTTTTACTGTTTCATAATGTCCATGGTAACTAGCAAGGTATAATGGTGTACGTTTATCATTTGTGTGCTCAATAACATCCATTCCAGCATTGATAAGAAGATTAACAACTTTTGTATGACCATTAAAACATGCAATATATAAAGCTGTCCATCCATTCTCATCCTTTATCCTTGTATCTACATGACTATCTAACGTGTCTCCATTCATATCTAGCAGATGTTTCACTGCATCATAATGTCCTTCCTGACTAGCAAGGTATAATGGTGTACGTTTATCATTTGTCTGCTCATTAACATCCATTCCAGCATTGATAAGTAGTGTAGCAACCTTTGTGTGACCATTGAAGCATGCAATATGTAAAGCTGTTGTTCCATTCGTATCCTTAATCCTTGTATCTACATGACTATCTAATGTATCTCCATTCATGTCTAACAGGTGTTTCACAGTGGCATAATGTCCTTGCTGACAAGCAATGAATAATGGTGTACTTTTATTATTTGTGTGCTCATTGACATCCATTCCAGCATCGATAAGTAGTGACGCCACCTTTGTGTGGCCATTAAAACATGCAATATGTAAAGCTGTTGTTCCATTCGTATCCTTTATCCTTGTATCTACATGACTATCTAATGTATCTCCATTCATGTCTAACATGTGTTTCACTGTGGCATAATGTCCTTCCTGACTAGCAAGGTATAATAGTGTACGTTTATCATTTGTCT